>NNCF01126046.1:168306-299190 GCA_002313205.1 Laupala kohalensis
AGAACACGTGAAAGTTTCACAATGTCGGAGTGGGAAATGTGCCCCAAGATAAAGCTCAGATCCTGGAGTTTGGCCTCTCGGTGAACTCGGCTGGAGAAGCGATAGCAGGAAGGGGGCGGGTGGATGGAGGAGCAGCGATGTGCGCGTGAGTGGCAGGAGGAGATGGGACGGAACAGGTGGAAAATCCGCCGGCGAGGTCAACCCAGACGGGAGCGATGGTTTGGAGAGGGGGGAAGATGCGGGGGCCGACGAGACTACGGGATGTGCAAAATTACCCGCCCTACGCCGTAGGGCAGCTGACTCGCGAGCGTCTCGCGGATTGTCGACTTGCGCCTTCCGTTGAGTCTATAGTTCAACGAGGTTGGGGCAGCCGGAAAAGGAAGTGACGTGGTCGCCCTAGGCACAATTCGCGCAGCGGAAAGCATTATGATCGGATCGCTAGCATCGATGGATTGGAGTCCGGCGCACCGGAGACATGATGTCGGACGGTCACAACTGCTGCGGGTGTGGCCTCACTGCTGGCAATTCAGACAGTGAGGAACGCGGTCGCTGCTATAAGCCACCTCACATGCAACCCTGTGATGCAACAGGTATTGCAGGCGGAGAATTTGGGGAACATCGGACTTGTTAACCTCGACAGTGTAGAGACCGAGAGATGTGAGTCATAAGGGGCCCTTTCTCGTCATCTCCGAGACATGGTGGACACTAAAACCCAAATCAAGAAAGTCTGAGGCGACATCAGCCGAAGGAATAGAATGAGGAAGTCGTCGGATGACAACACGCTCACGACGCTCCAGAGTGACGCGATGGTAGAAGAAGCTGCTCGCGTCAAGCTCTGCGGCCCGGATCTCCCCCAAACGCTTCACAACCGCAGCGTGGTCTGCGGCCGTCTCAGGGAGAACTAGGTAATGGGAGCGGGTACGGGTCGCAGTCAGGCGGCCGGAGCATACCTTTTGAAGTTCCCGGAGCATATCCAACTCATCCTCCAGGCTCTCCAAGAAAATAGCTCCTACAGCCGAACGACGACCGCTAGGAGCACGAGAAGAAGTAGTGTCAGTGGGGGCGGCGACGCCGGAAGTGATGTTCGCCGCGGCGGGGGCTTGGGTAGGCGGAGTGCCGGTGGTGGGTGGCAGAGGGAGGGGTGGAGCCAGAGGGGCCCGCAACAGTGTCCTCCGCTTTCGTCTCCATCGGTTCGACGGGGGCGACAGGGGCAAAACGATTGGCCGTGGCCAATGGCAGAGGGGTGGTGAGGGCGGGAGAACGGCGTGGCCGAAGAAAGCTCTTGGGGGCGAAGAAACCATCGTCCCCGGCGTCCGAGACAGAGGCGTCTCTCACTGCGTCCTCTCCAGCCATGGTGGCAGAAGTAGGGGGAAGCGGTTCAGCCAGTGTGTCGCGGACAGGTGCGCTAGGATCGCTAAGTGAAAGGTCGTTCTTTTTCCCGCCATTGCGAGAAACATGGGCGAGTTTCTCGAGCTTTTTGTGACGCGAGCCGAGAGAAGGGGCCGGGGTTAGAGTAGGACTGTTTAATTTTACCTAACTGTTTGAGGCGATCAATCGCGTTCAGGAGGAGAAGAGCGTGACGAGCTTCGCTGTCAGTAATGGAGCGCTTTTTGGGTTTAAGGGTAAATAAAGATCGGTCTGAAGTAGTAGGGATCACATTAGATGGGGGACGGAAAACGGACAAAAGGGGTGGCATCTGTGTGAAGCGCAGACGCCTGGTGGACGGAGTCCTCAGTCGCAAATATAATGAACGCTAAATCCGTTGGCGATATTTAGCGGTGCCAAAAACCAATACGGCAGCAACCAGCAGGTGTGCGCGAAGCACGCAACAGCTGCGGCGAAGATACCGGAGTAGCAGCCACGTGGTTCCACAGCACAGAAGCCAGAAGACACCCGACGACAGAGAATACACGACGCAGACCAAATTCGGTTCGATCCGCACTCTACGCAACCGAACTCGGGACCACCAGCAACTGATCTGGCAAATGGAGACTCCGGTTTTCTTATACTGTGGGAAAGAGCGGGAAGCGGGAGCGTGCTGCTCTCTGATTAGATGAAATGTTATTGGCTTGCGTTTCGGAAGGGAGGATGGGAGGTGATTGGCTCATATTGGGAAAAAGGGTTGTAATTGGATGGGTTGTGATTGGTCCTAACTAGAATAGCTGATCTCTGGTTGGATGGAAAGATATTGGCTGTCAATGGAGAAAGAAAGCTTCGATTGGTTCGAGAATTTTTTATTTTCAGGTTTTGGATATAACGTTCGAAGCACAGGATTCCAGGCACTTGGAATTTTTAAATTTTCTTCTTTTCTATTAAAATTGTTGCGATGCTTATATATTTCAATTGCTTCACGGTGTAATCTTGCATGGTAAAGAAATGTTGAAGAAATTTTTACGATATCGTGAAACTGTATGACGACCCGCTTTCCAAGCTTGTTCAGCAACAGATGACTTCCCCTTTTGTCTTAATCTGAAGCATCTTGAAAGTTCCGCAAGACGAGCATATATGATACGTTTTGTGGGGCGTATGTATGCTGCACCACACGAAACTTTTCATTCTGACTCAAATTTGCCAGACTTTGCGTTGTTGAATGCAAGAAAAATAGTTTGATGTTTTTCTCCTTTAATCTTTATAATTGGCAGATAAGTTTCATTTTTGAAGATACAGTAAATCTTTGTAAAAATGTTGTAATTTTTTCTAGATACATGGTCTTTGAAGTATGTAAAACAAATTGTGCTTACTTCTTTAAGCCCAGAATTGTAATGTGTATAACCATTTACACAAGTACATAATTTTAGATCGGTCTCTAACCTTTGCTGAACACCTCGCTTATTTGACGAGAAAGTCAAGTACAAGAAACAATGTACTTTGAAAACTTGCCGGAACAGCCGAGGTGTTCTGACACCTTACCTCCGTTCAGCGAGTTGTCTTTGCGTCGATCTGCTCCGTTGCGGAATATTGTTCCCCTGTAGGGATCAAAAGTACTCGCACGAAGAAATCTGACTTACAACACCACCAAACCATAAGACTGACAAGTGTCACCATAAAGACCACACCTATTCGAGGGCTCCCGGTTCTAAGCAACATCGCACCTCCAGAAATCCGAAGAACAGCAGCCCTTCTTAAAGGATATAAGAAAATCATGATTAATAATCTTTGAACAATCCGCCAATACATACGGCGTGTTGCAAAACAAAATCAGCGGCTTAAGTCACGAAATACACCCAACAGAACAACGTCAAAATTATCTGATAATTTCAAACTGATAGTGCAATGGGTTGAAATATGGACTGCTTCCGTATTACATGATAACATCGATATTCCCGATCCCACTGAAGGGGCTTCAAGGGCTCAAATCTCCCCCACTACCTGTTGTCAAGGTCAAGCCGCACAAGGACGGGACTCGGTGGAGATATATTATTTTCCTGGTACCGCGCGCAATCTTCAGGATGTTTCTGTGGAGTTTAAAGACAAACTATTCATCGTATTGTCTCTGAATGTCCAAACTGTACGTTTACAGGTGACCTTACGGACTCCATTCAATGTGGGCTTAGTGTGACTGAGTGGCTAATCCATCTGGACATTCGAATATATTTTTAAGTTTTTCGTCCCGGATTGTATTTTTTAAATTTTAAGAACTTCATTGTGTTTGATAATTTTTTTCATAATTAATCCAATTAAGGTCGTGTTGTTCTATCCTATACGCTGTATAATAAATACCATTTATACATGGAGTTGTTGCTGCAGGGAGTTTGGAGGAAAGGAAAAGTGTTGGAGAACGGCGGAGACTTCTGTATTGTTGAATTTTTGTATTGTTGTATTTGTAAATGGGAAATGTAGCTTAGTGCTCTTGAAGCTTATCTACATGGAGCGGTAGGAGTTAGGAGTTGTTAGGTCATTGTTAGTAGGTGGGCCGCTTAGTTGGGTTTACCACCAACTTGACCCTAGTGGAGGGGTTTGTAGAAGTGGTTAGTAAGTAGAAGTGGCTAGTTATTGATACTAGGAGGAGCTGGATAGAGGAAGGAAGGTTGGTTTTTCAGTATATCAGTTTTCACAGCTATATGAACTGGGACATTAATGTGTAAAGCTACAAATTTTCTGGCTCCATCGAGAATGACCCAGAATGACTTGGTGAGAAGCGACAACACTACCACCTGCGCCAAACACTGACATCACTATTACCGGTGGGGCATGCGCCAAATAAAATGCTTGGACCGACCCTGTTGTTGCATGAACTTGGACCGGTATAGTTGCGACTAGAAAATGGGAAGGACGGGGAGGACGACAAGGAGACGAATGGTCGATATATATTAAAGTGACAGGTGCAATAGGAGTCATTGCTGTAAGGCACTTAAACTAATAAGTTAATTTCATGTTAATTCCTCAAACAATTTTGATTTAACCTTTGAAACTTTAAATGTATTTTTTACTTGAAAATAAATAAACAGGCAAGCGAAAACAGCGTCTCTCAGATTGACATCAAGGGCACATAGCTTCCTCTTTCCCACTGACAGAGAGAATAAATTTAGAAATCTTCCCATGAAATATTTCGCCTCTAAGTAGTTCAAATTATTTTAATTTACCGAAGGAAAATAACGAAATATTTGAATAATTAGTAATTATTAATGTTTTATTTAGATATAACTTCTTGACCTTTTAATGGTGGGGTTTATTGTGTTAGATGTCTATTTTTATTAAAATTGTATGGTTGTGTATATAAAATGTGTTCTTCTGTATATTAATCTTGCTGTATACTTATTTTTAAAATTAGGATAACTTATAATAAACATAGTTACATTTTCTAGAAAGAGATTGCTTGCTATATCTTGAGACGGATTCGAATTTTTTATCTTTGGTACATGGGAAGCGAGATTTTGTGGTCTTGGGGTCTACGAAAGTCTGAGTTTAGACATACGGATGAGAATGACAGCGTCACCTGCAGTCCCTTGATGTATGTTTACTCTTTGGTCATGTCACAGTGCATCACAGTGTTTAGCTGTGTGGAGGATATGGTGGACTTGTTGTGTTTCGTGAGTGAGATTTGAGTCGTTTATGTTTCATCATCCTATTACTGATGCGAATGTCATGTTAATAGTGAATACTGGTAAGTCTTGAATATATTTGAAGATTCCGTATGTAAGTAATTAGTGAAAATTGATTCGTTCCTGATTCTTATGTTCAAGTGGTGTCAAATGACACAAGTACTGGTATTGTCGTTTGTCCTGCTTTCAGGCGTGTGAGAAAGATTCCTGTTCTCTTGCAATTGTGTTTAACTGGAGACTATATTGCAGAAATGTAATTTATGACTTTTAATGCTTAAATACTTAGGCGTTATGCTGTTTTTCTGGATACGCCAATTATTTACCTGGAGACCATTTTGTTTTCGGTGTGTCGGCGCTAGTTTATTTTGAGAAGTGTTGTTGGTTGATTTTATTAGGTGAGTGTTGTTTCTTTTTAAGTATTTATTCTACGTATTCAACGGTACGTCTTATTTTGGGTTTAATTATTTGTTATTGTGTGTTTATGGAAACTGAAGTGTATAAACAATTATATGGCAGTGTTTGGTATTGTTGATATTTGATTTAATGAGTTTCATTACTGTTCAGAAATTTAGACTAGGATTTTTATTGTGTAATTCAGTGGTATTTATTAGAGACGAGTTGATATTTTGTGTAAGTAATGTTCTATCTGATGGATTGTTTGTATGGTAACATGAGAATTATATCTGCACTTAATTCTTCTGTCAATAAATGTAACAAGTGCATTGTTATACTTTTCATTGTTTAGGTCATTTGAAGTGTGGAATGTGTGCAAGACCATAATAGCATTCAATTCTCAGCAAATGCAGGTTATTATGGCATATATTTAAGCTTGTAATTTGATAATGTCTGTGTGCATGTGGACGGAAGTTTACAATGTTGTATTTTTGTGGCATTAATGTTGATTCACATGAACATACCACCTGGATTGTATTGGAGAACTTTGTTGAATTCCTTTGTATGTTTGCTCCTTTTTGCTATGGAGATTTCATGAAGTTGGTTTTCACTTCCAAAATTCATTGATCAAGTTTATATGAACAGATTCTGATAAACATTTTTAATTTAGAGGTATAATTAGTATTAATTTCTTTAGTATTTCTGTGTGTGTTTGAAATGTGATATCTAAACACTTGGGAATATTTCTTGGAGTTATGTTATTAAATGAGGAGGGATTGCCCTGCCCCATGAATTGGTATTATTTACTTTGTGTTTCATAGAAGGAATTATATATCTATTCCATTTGTGTTCTTTAATCAGTTTAGTGCAATTAATAGACTTGAGTATATCGTCTTTATATTCATGAATCTGCGTGAATTATGTTCTAGTTAATATTTCTACATCCGAGAGTTCAGTGTATTGTTTTTTTTTTACAATAAATTGTTATGGATTCAGAAACACATAGTCCACAATTATTTGTGATTTCATTTATGTTCCACGTGTTGCATTGGTTGTAGTTTAGGAGTTAACTCTGAAATTTGATCTTTTGTATATTTGAAGATATCTGTACATGGTATTTTAGTGGCGATTATTATAATTTTGACAGATATTTCTGTATTAATATATGCGAGGCAATTTTACTTCAAAATTGGTGCATTAATGCAGTTGTTATCGTTTATCTGCATGATGTAGGCCATACGGTTTCCTGATGTGGAGACTATATTTGTGTTCTGACATTGATAGTGACTTCGATTTAATTAATCTAGTTCTTAGTTGATGTCACTTTTGACAAATTTGTGCACTATTTTGGTTGCTCTGCTCTAACGTAAATGTTTTGTTTGTTTAATCATTAGGTAGGGATAAATGTACTGCTTTTTCTAGATAAGAATTTGGTGTACAGTTAATGAAATTGCAGGTGGGGAACCTGAAGATATAAAGAGCTTATAAAGGGTTGAGTTCAATATGTATTGGGAGTTTATATTGAGGCAAGTGAAAGGAAACCATCGCTTTTATATTTCTTATACAGCGTTTTGAAAGCACTGGGGAAGACAGTGTTTTAGGTATTGAAAATACATTATTAATATTTTATCTGAGAAGCTTCCCGCTTTGTATATTATTCTATTAATTATGTAATGTTTCCTATTAATTGTTTTACGGATTATTTTTTACAGCTACTTTACTGATGTGTTTTAATAGCTATGGTATGTTCTTAACAATTTTCAAACATTATTTTGGGCATCTTAAGATTAATTTCTTTGGATGATATTTTGTTGGTTTCATTGTTACTTTCTCGCGGTTAATGTGTGTATTATTAATTTGGGTAGATGACTTTCTGGTCATTGTGGCTCTTGTTGAATATGTGGGAGATAGCAAGGTAGTTCTATCGTCAGCTGATCTGGTGATTTCGAAGTAGTTTAGGATTGCATACCAATGTGAATTGCATATTTGTAGGTAATATTTGAGATGTTAATAATTTCATTTTAATATGAGACAGTGGTGAGTATAATCGGTGATTACATGCTTCCTTATGTGACTTAATTATGTGGATCTAATATTATTTAAAGACTGATCCATATCTAATGAGGGAATTGCATTCTTTGCTGTGTAATTTTAAGTCTTGTACTTCAGTATGTCAAATTAATTCTTGTGTATTATTCTCGGAAGATCTCCAGTAGCCTCTGGTGGTTGGATAGAGAAACAACTACTTACTAAGTTGTATACAACAAGTATTTGAGGTTTCTTTTTTTATGAAAACTTTAATTATATTTAATTTGAATTCTAAATAAGTACTTGTTTGGTTATTTTTGATGCAATATAACAACCTAATAGTAATTATTGAAAGGTGAAGTATGGAAAATCCAGTCAATTAGAAAGTGATCTGATAACGTCTCCTACAGCATTGCATCATGTCAGTTTGGAAGGAGTACAGATTTCTGATGAATTATGAAAGATGTAAATCATACACAACTGCTACTACCTAGTTAGTATATGAATAGTGTAAAAGTTGTGTGAAATTCTTGACTTTCAATCAGAAATTATAGTTGCCAAGGATGTTCAATTTAGTGTATATTACTTGTCTACTTGCATTTTTTTCTTAGGATACTGATACTTGTGTGTTTAATTAATATCCATTTGTTAGAGTCTTCAGTGTCAGAGTAATAACTTTTCATAATGATAGAATGTTCTTGAAATTGTATGTGTTCATGGCATGGTTAAGAACTTGTTTATTGAACTAAAACAGCAGTGATATCATCCATCTTGTAGTGCAGTGGTGCACAGCTGGATGGGATCCACTAGTTTGTTATTTCTTAAATTGTTGAGAACATCTGTTATGGAGCAAACAAGAACAAAAGAGGTTCTTCTTTGAAGTCTTGATAGCAATGGAGTCTCTTCGATATTGGAGAAGTGACCACTAGAACTTCAATGTGTTTAAATAAAAGTTGCATGTAAGAGTCCCGCGTTGTCACCAAAATTGCACTTTTTTTGCTCATGATAGTTTTCAACAAGCATGACTTGCAAAGAGTTTGATCTGTCACATTGAGGTATCATAACCATCATGATATTTGAACTTCAACATGTTCTTTGTAGTAAGAAAACATTGGTTGAAGTATGCAAAAATATTGCATGGGCTTTAACTGCTCTTCATGCCACGTGGTACTCCAGTGATGGAGTCGGTGGAATGTTAGAACCCCTTCTCTCTCGTCCCAATACTATACAAGCATGTGACTTTAGACACAACTATCATGACTGAAGTACAGAAACAAGGATTTTTCCCTTCCATTTGTTCTCAACTCCTCAGAATTCTAAAAGCCTTCCAAAGTCATCATCTTTGGGGAACAGAATAGAACGGGAATAGAAATGGCATTTTAAAATCTGAAAAAAATTCCTGGTCATAGTATTTATGGTTAGTACTTTTGGGACATATATTTGGTTTTTATTGTGTTGTTTTTGATAAGCCTTTAATAGTTTTAAAATTGTTTGATAGTTGGTTTACCATGTATCTTAATGAGCATATGATATAAACTATTTCTTTGTGTAGAAATTGGGTTTTGGATTCAAATCTTCACGACACTAAAATGAGAACGCTAGCATTTTTATTAGATTGTTCGCAACATGTTAAGTATTATATATGTGCACATCGCTTTCATTTGCAGATTATCGGCGTTGTTATAAAACAAGCAATTCTTCTTACATTGCTCGGTAATGGAGAAATGTATAAAAAATTATTCAACTGAAACGGCCTGCGTTGGAAACGCAAGTTCACTGCTTCGCAGTGCTTCTACACTAATGATGTTGATACAGAGCACAAAGTTTTCATGGAAGGATTGCAAACACTGTTCCTCATTCATGATGATGTCGACTTTTGCGTGCAAGTTTTACTTTAGGATGATGTGTCATCTTGATACAGTCTAAAGAGAGGTTTTATATCTCAATACGTTGTCTATAATTTTTATTAGTATTTTTTCCATTCACTTGCCCAGTATTTGTTAATTGATTATTATTACAAAATGGTCTGAAAGCTTTTATTACTTTCTCTACCCAATCGAGTTTAAAGGAGCAAATAAAAAGCATATCAATAAACAATACAAATCAAAATATTGGATATCACTCTACCTTTCTCTCACTGTCAGCGACTAGAACATTATTAGTGAGCTGTGACCTTGATTATTACATTATGGCTTCATTAGTTTTGCGTAAAGTAATGGAAGTTATTTTTATTATAATGAATACTACAAAAATGTTACGCTATTCTTCATAAGAGTGATGATGCCCTAAAGTAGTATTTCTCTTCTATCCACCTATTGATTTATTCCCTCTCTTGATCTATGTGGTATGATTTCATGAGACAAAGAGCATTTCCCTTGTAGATTCAATTCATATGTATTAACACTGTAGCTTACCCTTTTTCTTTATTGGCCATAAGCCAACTCTAATCGTAACCAATCAAATCAGTCTGTCAGCATACAAAAATCTATTCATCTGAGATTTTTCAATACCAATGAGAAATGACCTGAAAAGTAGGATACCGTGTAGGATTGAATGATTTAAGTGTTGGTTGGAATTTATCGTGTTAATTATATTTTCTCAGAGGGAGATTCGTGTTGTCTCGCTTTAATAACTGTCCTCTGATCTGGACCATTGATGGCAATAGGTCCTGTTTTTGTGTACAGAAAACTGTGTGAAGCCTTTTATTCTGGTTTTGGAACTGGTGTGAATGATATTAACTTTTCATTTTTGGACAGATACTTCTCAAAGCACGAGTTGGCTAAGGTAACTTGTGCAAACTCCATATTCAATTGCAATTTGCACTACAGTAATATTTGAATAGTCTTAAGTGAGATCACGGTTGAAGTGTGTTCAGTTTTTAATATTTCATCGGGGTATCATGTGATGTAATTGAAAAATTGATTGTCCTTTCATTAGTTCCGATTGTGCAACAAGGATCAGAAAGTTTCTTTTGAGAACCCCGGTTCAAGTAGTGAATTTTTATTGTATTTGTACATGGGAAATGTGCTTTTGCAGCTAATCTACATGGGTTGATAGGAAGCGAGTGGTAGGTCTATAGCTAGTTCGTGGGACAGTTAGCTGGGTTTACCAACAACTTGGTACATGCAGAGGTTTTTGTAAGGGTAGTTAGTAACAGTTGAGTTATTGATACCAGGAGTAGTAGGAGGTGGATAGAGGGAGGGTTCGCTTTTCAGTAGTCAGTTATTTGAATTGGGACATTGATGTGAAAAGCTACAAATTTTTCTGGCCCCGCCGGGAATTGAACCCGGAGTCACTTTGTGCTGAGCGAGCACGCTAACCCCTTAGCCAGCGGAGGGGTTGATTTGTCAAAAGACCATGGGAGTTACGGGTTTAGGAAGCTAGAAAACCCATTAAAATCCTAAAGATCAATCTCTTGATCAGTTGTATTTACCATATGTCTTAACACTCGGTAGATGAATTCTGTGTTCTATCAAAGACTTGACCGATTTGTTAAATAGTTGTTGTTACGAATACTTTCGAACGCTTAAATTATTTTACGCTTATGCTCTCTGCTGAGTTCGCCTCTGGACCATTCGCCGTGACCCCCAGCGACCTCCTCCAAGTGCGAAGTGTCGGAAGATACACGTTATTCGGACCGTATCTTCCTCAAGCCACCTGCTCGTCTTTCTCTTCGACCTAATGCAAAGAACCAGTTATTTCCCCTCGTCAGCCTTCTCCGTTTTGTTTGTATTTGACTGACAGTGTTTGCCGTGTTGTGACACTGTCGGTATACAAGGCGATGTGAGTTACCGTGGCCAGAACGAATGAAATGAAGTATCACAATGTTTATTAAATACTTTCTGCTTTTATCCTTCCATGATAATGAAGTGCCCTGAAATACCATGGTCAGATTATTTATCGTACATGGAATTCTTTGGTATCGTGGATCTCTTTCGTATAGTGGAGCTTGTTATGCTATTATTAGTAATCGAATGAAGTTATCCCTTATATTGAGAAATGTGTTTAAATACTGTTTATAGAAAATATAAACTCATTCGGGTATAGGAACAATTGTAATAAAATATTTCAATGGTGCAGAAAATTCACGGATCAGTTCAGTAGTTTCATATTTTGCGGTAAAAATTGTTTTTGACGATTACGTAGGCTCCTGAATCTGTAGGTTCTGAAGGGGCGTTCATTTTCATTTAGCGTAATTTATTTGTTGTTAGAATTTATTGGGTTGCTAGCTCTTTGCCGCATCACGAATACCGAAGCTCGCCCTACCCGCAACGTGTCGGTCCTTCGGAGACTGCGAAGGAAGACTGGCATTGGCCATCCGGGATTCGCTATATGGGGCCACCTTTACGCAGCTAACGCTCTAGTACTGTGTGACGACTTCAATTACGAGGTCAGGCAGAAAAGTAATGAGACTGATTTTTTATTTACCTAAGTTTTTATTTTTTTCAAACATCAATGTTATCCCCTTCAAAGTAGTTCCCTTGGGCAGCTACACACCGATGGAGACGTTGTTCCCATTGTTGGTAGCAGCGCTGGAAGTCTTCAACCGGTATGGTCTTCAGTATGTCCGTTACACTTTTGAATGTTTTCTATAGTCCCGAAATGACGACCTTTGAGGATATTTTTCAGTTTAGGAAAAAGTCACAGGGACTGAGGTCAGGTGAATAGGGGGGCTGGGGTACCACAGGAATGCCTTTTGAGGTCAAAAATTCTGTTATGGAGAGGGCAGTGTGACATGGGGCGTTGTCGTGATGGAGCATCCATTTGTCTGCAATGTCTGGTCTCACGCGAATGACCCTTTTTCTAAGCCTTTCAAGGACGTCTTTATAAAAAACTTGGTTGACAGTTTGTCCTGGAGGAACAAATTCTTTGTGGACGATTCCCCTTCTGTCCAAAAAACAAATCAGCATTGTTTTGATCTTCGATTTGATCATTCGAGCTTTCTTTGGTCGAGGAGAGTTTGCAGTGTGCCACTCCTCACTTTGCCTCTTGGTCTCAGGATCGTATTCAAAAATCCATGATTCATCACCTGTGATCACACGACTAAAGAAATCTTGCTCATTAGCGATTCTGTCAAGTAGATCAAGACACTTGTTTTTTCGATTGTCCTTCTGCTGAATTGTGAGGTTTTTCGGCACCATTTTGGCACAGACCTTTCGCATGTGCAAATGTTCACTCAAAATTTGATGAACGGTAAATCTGTTCAAATTTAATTGTTCACTCAACATTCTTAATGTTAAACGACGGTCTGATCTCACAAGAGTGTTCACACGTTCGATGTTTTCATCAGTTTTCGAAGTTGAATGATTTGTGCCAGCGAATAACTTGAGCTCGGGATAAAGAATGTTCCCCATAGGCCTGTTTTAACTTTTCAAACGTCACACTTGGCGATTCTCCAAGCTTAACACAAAATTTAATGGTACAACGTTGCTCCAAATTCCGCTGTTCCATTTTGCTTGACGCACAACCAAAACACAGCTTCACTATTAGCAGTCACAAAAATCACGTAGTTAACGGAAGGAGTTGAAACTCGCACTGAGCTATGGGAGGGTACTGATACACGTGACCTATCAAGGACAACAGCACAGCGTTGCCAGATCGCTTGTATTGTTGCCAGTCTCATTACTTTTCTGCCTGACCTCGTATGTTCGCAGCTTAATTTTGTGATTTTAGCGAAGTATATTATTTTCTGTCTGAAAATAGAGGAGTAGTATACCGCCGCAAGATCCACGAGTGCGTGGTCTCGGACACCTATTTCACCTTAAGGTAGATGTGCTTACTGGATTCTGTAGTGTGTCCCCTAATGCGGAAAGAAACTTTTTTATCCTTGGTATATGAAAATCCGGTTTTCACTGACATAACTGGTAAGAAACTGATCTAATTCCGCTTTCCGAAAGTTCCTACTTGACGACTATCTTGGCGCGACCTCGACTCGTTTCACAACCTGCGTGCACCTTCTTCCTGTTGTTCTTTTCAAGGCCACCGTCCTGTCGGAATCAGTGGTGCGGACTTCGCCCTGTCGGAATTAAAATGTAAAATCTCGTAACGCGTATTTCGACTTGGTTACGCGACTGTTCTGGAACTTCTACGTATGAACTATATTAGAACTTCAGTTATCCTAATTGTCTAGTTGTCAGAATCGATATGGGAGAAGAATTCAGCATTATATTACAGTCCTCTCCATTACCGTATGACTTTTTCAATAAATAATTTCATCCAATCACTGTGTCTCAATTTTGGACAATCATTTTAAAGGCAGAATTACTGGTATACAACTCTTCTTTAATTCCATTTGTTTATTACATTCTTTGCCAACATTTTGAGGTGTGGTTGACCTCTTCTTCGGGGATTTGTATTGTATGTAGTAATTAAAAACCAATGGTATCGGATAAATTACGTTATGTTAAATGAAAATGGGAGACGGGACGGAGTTCAAATCTTGGTCCCATCTTCCATTCTCATTAAAATAACATAATTTTTCATTTAACATAACGTAATTTATCTGTTATCTGGCGGTGAAGTTCGCCGCAATTTAAGAGATTTCTATGACCAGTGGTATCTACTTCAGTTACATATCAGTTAAAATTTAAAATATAACGGAAGGTTACTCTGCAACCTTCTCTCAACAGTTCATTTAAGACTATTAGACAATCAGAAATTCTTTATTGTGGACATTTTCATCGTTATGGGGAGAGATCATTATAGATAAACCAACATTTGATGTGACACGTTTAAAAATTTATTACCGTAACCTCACTCAACAAATATTACGTGAAATATTTATATTATTTACTTACATTAAATTTGACTCTAAGCTGATTTAGTATTTTCTGCTGTATCTTATTTTCCCCCTTTTACACCCTTCCATTTTTCTAGTGTATTTACTTAAATGGAAGACATCTGTCATCTTAGTTTGATTTTCCCCCTTCTAAAACGGTGACCTGACTTATTCGTGAATCCGCTAAGAACTAAATTGAATCCAACTTGAACTGAAACAACTCGGAAAGACTAAATACCATCGTTACTGCCGTGAGCATTGTTGCTGTGCGTATTCAGTCCACTGAGTGGAGTAATTTTCTCAGCTGTGGAGTCCAGTCAATGGACTGGATACGTGCAGCAACAATGCACTTGGCTGTACTGCACCGACGGCAGTTATTGAAAACAATTTTATTCAACACTTGCTGGTGGCTGCATAAATAGTTTTAATTCAATGATACTGTGATTACAGTGTGACTGTAAATTTTATTACTTAAATATGTCTGGCTGTTTTTAAGTTTCTGAAAAAAAAAATCATGGTATTTTGCAAATAGAGCCTTGAAATTATTAATGTTGTCACAAATACAATAGTGATCGTGAGGCAAAAAGAACATACAAATACATTTTTTTTTTCAAATATTGAGGTTTTTCAAAATTAATGTTCATTCATAAAACAATTTTTTCCACTTAAGTGTAGCAAGAACAAAATAAGAAATCCAAGGGTGTTAACTGTTATTTTTCTACGATTTTTGTTGTGCTTTCCACAGTAATTAGAAGTCAGAGCTATATAATTAAGAATCCGATAGCAAGTCTGTTAAAAAATTAAAGCTTTGTTCGTAAGGTGGGTCAGAAATTAACTCCATCTCGCATTATTTGAACCGATGATCTGGTATTGATCAAGGCAATCAGGGATGCCCTTCCTTTTCTGTGAAATGTTTGTAAATGCTAGGACATCGAATGCTTTTGTCTCGATGTATGTCTAGTACTCAATACCTCAGCGAGATCTGAGATTCTCACTTTAGGCATCGTAGGGAGGGTTTGGAATTGGAAATCAGCAGTCCTTGAGGCACATTGGGTGATGCAAAATTGTGGGAGCAAAGCAGTGGGGAACGAAGTCACAGGCTGAACTTGATTTCAAAATCTGAGATCGAACGAAAGGAAATAGAAAAATGAATAACTATCATTGAGTTGACGATCTTGATGGATATGCATTGTTGTTGTTTTTTTACACTGTAACTTTCCTGCATATTACATGTAAAAAACATTATAATTCTGTTTGATGGCTTTCTCTGGAAAATATATTATGTAGGGTAAACGTTTTCCTCCGAGATGAACATTTTTGTATGTTGATGAAGGAAATACACACCTTATACAAAGTGATCCTTCATGAGGAATATATTCTCTTGCTACTTCAAATATAATAAACAAGGAACACTAAATATAAATGTTAATAAATGTTTTTTTTTATCTTCTCCACCCAACCTAGCCTAACTTACACTATAACTATGTTATAATGAGCTATGTTGTGTTGGACTAGCCATAGAATTTGACTATTTGACTAATTTTATATTAAAAATATTCAATAACTTTTAACTGTTAACATTCACTTCTGATAAATTTTCAACAGGAAACCAACGCTTAAACAATTAAGGAAATTAACTTTTTGAGTAATGAATTAATGGTCAACAAAGTTACATTTTGGATTAACTTTGCCCACATCTGGATATTCATATCAAACATATATTCAATTACCACGTGTTCAATGCATTCGGATTTGTTTAGAATGTACAGGTGTGTCATTGGGGACGAGAACAAATTTCTGAATGGAAAGGAAAGTGTGTAAATAAATTAAGTCTGCTTTTATTCTTTGTCTAAGATACCCTGAAATTGTCTATTTCAGAATATTTGGAGACAGGTCTGAGCCAATTTTTAATGATGGATTCTAGTTTTCTCTGTTTTTAATCCTCTGTGGAGTAAGAGAAATAAATATGTTGGCTAATAATTTAGTTTGCTTATATTGGTATGCAGAGCATCACTTATGTTGACTTCATTCAAGATGTTGACTCAAACAAAAATTTGAAATGACACCCACCGGGACTTTCGATGTTGATGGCTTTGAAATTATTCACTGTGAAGGTGCTTGCAGATTGCTGGTGAAATGAAGGCTCCATGCATTTGGGAATGTCTGTAACCCTTAACATGTGTTCCCCATCAATTGTCAATCATGTTTTAATTTATTTTTTGATTGTTGGATTTCCTCTCCTAGACTCGTTGCTTGCCGCAATCCTCAAGAAGAGTCATTTGAAACAACTTTTTTTCTTCTAAATATGCAGTGTGCTTAATATGTTTTATAATACAGATATAATTACTGATTTTACGATTGCTATAAATAAATAATTAATTGTATCATTTTGGTATGATGTGAAGGTGTTGAAAAATTTGTTGTTTTGTTATCTTTCATGTTTAATAATAAAGAATTAGTATATTTGTTAATCAGTGATGAATGAGAGGTAATTCTTTGCTAAGTCAAAATGTATTACTTTCTCATATACGTTTGTGACAATGTGTAGTAGTTATGAAATATTTCAATGGTTTGATTTTGATAGATTTATTAGTTTTGAGGATTCCTTTAGACAAAGAATAATTGCCCTATAATGATTGTATCTGCAATCTAGATGGTACTTCATGTGCAGATCAAAGTACATTTTTGAAATGCTCAAAAATTTTACTTAATTTATTGTTCATGTGTGTAATTAGTATGTTATGCTTACTCATGTGTGGTCTTTGGCTTGAAGTTTGGTATGGAAACAGAAACTAATGGTGTTGGAAAGGTAAAAACATACAGAAAATACATAAAGTTGACAAAATACGAAATTGTATCTTAATAATAGCGTACTATACGATATAAATTCACTTGTATATTTTATGCACTCTTTGTAACCTCTTCTATATTTGAATATACTTAGTAGTGAAGACTCAGAAATGTAGAAGAGAAAGTTTGTGGGTTTGTTTTGCACCACTAGTTCTTCATACATTTAACTTTTACAGGTTTATTTTTTTGTTAAAAATTACATTACGTGGTAACTTATATCCCTCGCAGAACTGCCAATTTTTTATACATTACATGTTTGAAATACTTTTTTTTTTTTTCTTTCAAATTCTGCATTAACATTTGACTCTCACAAAACTAAGAGATTGCATTGTAACTATGTGGTTTAGATATGATTTCTGTTTTTCATTCTAGGTAGAGTACTCAATTTTTCTTTTATCGTTGTATTATTTTGTTGCCTTGTTTCAGGCTACTACAACATTTAAAAATGGAGGCTGCTACATCGTCAAAAGAAACAAATTTTGATCAAAGTAAACCTAAAATAATGGTTTTTAGGCCATCATATGAAGAGTTTAAAGATTTTAAGAAGTTTGTGGATTATATGGAGTCTGTGGGAGCTCATAAAGCTGGATTGGCAAAAGTAAGCACCTAATTCATACAGATAACTTTTCGATTTATTATTACCAGAATTACCTTTCTACTGATTTTCTTCCCTTGTAGAACCATTGTGTTTTAGGTAAATTTGACAGTATTTTCTCTTGTAGTATTAATTCGATCATTTACACAATTCGTTAAAAATTAAAATATTTTTCTATTTTTTATTGTATTAATGTATTGTGAGATAAAAAATGTACAGAATTTTTAAAAAAATTAGTATTATCCAATGTTATAAATTCATAATAGTAAATTAGAGAATTATGAGTGAATTGGATAGATCTACCAATCTTGCATTTCAAAATGTCATGGAATTCCATAGAGTATGGACAATTCTCTCTGAAGATTCTTAATAAGTTTGAATTTCTTTTATGTTATGTAACATAATTTTCTCTGATCATTAAGTATTCTGAAGATTTTTTTATCAGTTTCTTGGTTGAATTACATAAAGTTGTATGTTAAGAATTTCAAGAGTGTTACTACTTATGCAAATAATAATTTTCTTCTTGGTATAGCCTATCTCATTATAATATTACATACTCTATTTTTTAGAAAGAGAATGTTTCATTGCCTATGAAATGCGAGAACAAGTAATAAGCTTGTGGGACCAAATGTCTCCACACTGGTGTCTTGATAACATAACTGGTGTGGTAAATAATCATTAAGAAACCTCCTACTTGGAGAACTGATGTGTGGTTAAGATTGAATGAATAACTATAAGGATGTTATTTTATTAGACAACGAGGTGAATAATCACCAAGGAGTACTCGCAATGTGCTGTAAATAATATAATTTATTGTCATGCCAAAATCATAAGGTTTCAATGCCAAACATAAATAAAAGTATAATAGAGATTACTGGACCCAGATTATTTGAAAATGTGTTTTAATACTGAAGCTCTCTTTGGCCGGTCCTTCGTTGAAGGTTGTCAAGTGGTCTGTGTAGGTTGCTTCCAAAGAAGGGTGTTCCAATTATAAAGTGCTCGTTCACACAGGTTGGCATGCTAAATGTTGTTGCCCAAAGGCAAAAAGACATGCAGAATGGAAGAGAGACGGAGAAAACAATGACAGTATTACAATCAAGGTAGCCAAAAGGGCTAAAAGTAAAAGGGAAAGAAGAAAAAGATAAAGTTGGTTCACTCTTCACAATTGCGGCAACCTTTCTAAGAGCAGTTACATAAAACAAGATCACCATGTATAGGACTTGTGTGGCGAAGTTAGCCCAAAGAACATGGACCGCGCTCCCAGTGAGCACTAGCGATTGTCCCAGCCGGTCCAGTCCTACCAGCATTTCCGACCCATTCAGTTCATCTCCATACATCAATGCTAACAACTAAGTGGATCGAGAAGTAGGAAAAGCTGACTGTAGCCTCCTGAATGTACAATACAATATAATATCTTTTTTGAATTAATACATTATTTATACAAATAATAATAATAATATTTATTTGCATCAATAATTCAAAAGACTTAAAGGGAACAAATTATGGAGGAGCTCGAGTTTAGAGTACTGCAATAAAATTTTCACTTATGTCGTGGATCTATTTGGAGGATTTTTGTGACTAGACATTAATTTCTAGTATTTGGCTGACTTGCTCAGATACTTAGATTATTAAACTATTTCTATGGAAACATTTCAGAGTACCAGGAAATGCTGTACAATGGGTATTACATTAACATGCAGGAATATTCAGGATATTTGTCTTGACCATTTCTAAGATATTATTAAGTAACTCTTTGTCAGCTTTGGTATATTACTCTTATATTTCGTATTTAAAATTAAGAGGCCATGGTAGTGATTCAACAGAATTAGCGGTGGATAAGTTAGGAAACATTTTCTCATTTAAAATGGGAAGCGGGACTTTCATTATTATCACGCCACTTAGTACTACATGTAATGTCATGAAGAAACTCTCCAAATAGCACGAAATGCTCTAAAAAGTGTATCTGTCAATTAGTCATCTTACATGGTGTTACAACTAATTATTGAAAAATTAGTTTAAAAAATGTATCATATCGTTTTCCTTGAGTGTTATTAGATAACATATGTTTACCTCACTACAATGCTTACACCCAAGCTGTATTTCTTTAATTTTGCAGTTTACTTCTAAACGCATTAACATTTACGACTCAAAACGTTGGGGCTCACTATTATTCACAAACATATAAATGACTGAAATTGTGGTGAACCACACCGTCAGGTAACGTATGGGTCATACTTTGTATAATCAGCCAAGAAAAGAAAGTCGACCATCGTGAACTTCAACAAAAACCTTTTTATCTACTTAATTATGTCAAAAAATAGGTTTACAACCATTGATTCCATGTTTTAGTCATTTTTAATCATTGAGTGAATCCATGTCTGTTTTGACATAAATCAAGCCTACATGAACAGCAAATGCTAAATGTTTAAGAAGTACTATCATAAAGATAATTATAGTGTTTCATACCGAAAGTTTAGACTCCATTCTATTGTTTTCAACCATATTATTATATTATTTTTCAAACGAAGACTATTTTTGAGTTCCAAAATGGAAAATGCTAGTTTTTTTTCAAAATTAATTTTCCAAAAAACAGTATCACGGATTTTCACGGTTGTTATTTGAAAAATATCCTAATGCATTGAATTTTCATTAGTATAAATTTGATCCATTTTTTCATAATTGACAGAGATATAGTCAATTACATTGAGGTATTATATTTCACAATATAATTGACTATCTCTCTGTCAATTACAAAAAAAAAATGGATCAAATTTTTACCAATGGAAATTCAATGCATTTGGGTATTTTTCAAATAACAACCGTGAAAATCCGTGATACTGTTTTTTGGAAAATTAATTTTGAAAAAAAACTAGCATTTTCCATTTTGGAACTCAAAAATAGTCTTCGTTTGAAAAATAATATAATAATATGGTTGAAAACAATAGAATGGAGTCTAAACTTTCAGTATGAAACACTATAATTATCTTTATGATAGTACTTCTTAAACATTTAGCATTTGCTGTTCGTGTAGGCTTGATTTATGTCAAAACGGACTTGGATTTACTTAATGATAAGAACATGGAATCAATGTGCATAAACCTTATTTTTCAACATAATTAACTAGATAAAAAGGTTTTTGTTGAAGTTTGCGATGGTCAACTTTTTTTGTGTACGATTATACAAAGAATGACCCGTATGTTATGTAAACCAGATCCCGGTCAAATCCTGGTCCCGTCTCTAATTTTCATTCAATATAACATAATTAGTCTGTTACTTAACGGTGTGGTTAACCTCAATTTAAGAGATATATGTATTTTTTGTGAACCTCCAATCATGGAATTTATCGACCCACAGTTAAGGGAGTCACCTGAAACGAGGAGTGTATCTTGAATAAGATCACCTCAGAGGTCTGTGGGTAAGTTGAATGACAGTGTCAGACTGGGTTGGCAAGCGAGCAGGATGGTATAGTTATCATTCATTGTAGTACTTGTAAAGGGAAATGTTGCGTGCGATTGAAACGTATCTACAAGAAACGATAGGAGGTAGGAGTTGGGTGGTAGGGGCTATTGTTTGTACGTGGGCTGGTTGGCTGGGATTACCAAGAACATAACTACCTACATGGAGGTGTTAGTAGGAGTAGTTAGTTATAGTAAGAGTTATTGATACTAGGAGCAGTAGGAGATGGTGTTTTTTTTATATTTTTTATTTATTTTTTTGCTTCTACCCGGCGTANGGCCATTAGCAGGGCTTTATCTCTCTCATTTTTTCTTCTTGTGTACTTATCTCTCAACCCTAGTTTCTCTTATGTTTCTCCATTCTTCAATGCAACTTCATGTTTGTTTCTCTATGTCTTATTCCGTCTCACTACCTTTCTTTTCCTTAATGATTGTCTGATCCTCTCTTCTTCATCTTCTTCTTCTTCTCTCTCTCTCTCTCTCTCTCTCTCTCTCTCTCTCTCTCTCTTTTTTTTTTTTTTTTTTTTTTNCATCTGTTCCCTCTTAACCGTAAACATTACTCAGGTGCATACATTCCCTGCCCCAACCCTGAGAGGTAGGGGACTTACTACTATCTAGCTGTATAATTTCCTAATTTCTATAAGTACATCGACATAAGTCTTCAAACTTCATGTATATATCCTTATCTGCAATATAATCCATCCAATTCTTATCACTATGTATTCCTCTCTTTAAATTCATCATCCATATCCCCCTTCTTCACTATTTTGCAGTTATGTAGAACATGATCCACAGTCTCCTCCTCTTCTCTACAAATACATAATGTATTATCTGATAAGTTTCTTATATAAGTAGTCTTTTATGTTCCCTTGTCCAGTAAGGATTTCATATACTGGTGTTCGTGTGAACCATTTCCTATTCTTATTGCTGAACATTACATCCGTATTGAACTTATAAGTTGTTCTTTCTTCCTTGGCATTTCTCCACCTGATGTTCCAACAACTAATTAACTCCTTACAAATCATACTCTTCCATCTTCTTATTAATTGTCATTGTCTTATTAATTATTAACTCTCCTAATTGTACAGTTTTGCTTTTTCATACTTTTCCTCTCAGATAGTATTTATCTATTTCTAAATTGATAGGCAGAACTAACTCCTGAAAGCACTTGTACAGCTTTTGTCTATGTACTCTTAAACGTACTACTCCATGATATTAAACTTCTTCTTTGTATGCTACTTAATTTCCTTGCTATATGACTGTTCTTGCTTTTTTTCATACCATGCCATGTTCTTAGAGCTCCCTTGTGTAATCCAACCACCTGATTTGGACAAATTGTAGTTTTGTTAATTCCCACATCATGCAAACTACATTCCTTTTTTAATCTTCTGATTCATATATTCTGATGTTCTGTGAAAGTTAATTTTTCTTCTATCTTGATTCCTAAATATTTTATTACCTGTCTTTATTTTAAACACCATGTCAGAAATTTCCGTATTATCTCTCTTGGTTCTTGACATATTTAATTGTCAATAGATCACCACACTTCTGCTCTAATTTTTGTAATATTGATGCACTTTTTAGTTCCAATTCATCTGATCGTTACCCTCTACTAATACCGCTAGATCATCTGCGTTGGCAATTACTACCACATTGTCCTTATTCATCTCTTCTAAGACAGCATTTAGGACCACTTTCCAAAATATAGGCCCAGTATGGCTTCTCTGGCGCAATGTATTTATAATTTTCTCCTGACCTATTTCCTAGACCACATTTCTATCTTCAAGATAAGATTGAATTATCATTTTTTAAGGGGACGGTATTTCCTTTTTATGTAACTGTTATTATTGTTTTCCATTGGGCACTGTCAAACGCTCCTTGTATGTCAACGCACACAAGGAGTATATATTTAGATGTTCGGTTTTTAATTGTTTGCAACAAATGCTCAACTGCATCATCAGTTCCCATCCTCATAGTAAATCCGTATTAGTTTTTATGTAACTGTCCTTTCAGAGCCTTGTCCAATCTCTCTGCTATTATTCTATCCAACAGTTTCCCAATTCCTGGTAAAAGTTATCGGTCTATACAATGAAGTAATCTGCTCATCCCTTTTCCCTGGTTGTAGGAATAACTTTTTAAGAGACCAATTTTCCAGCATCTCGGAAAGTATCTATAATTGTAACAATTTTGTAATATGCTAACTATTTTTTCCTCAAATATCTGTTCCATTTTCCAAATCATATAATTAGTTATAGAATCATAGCCTGGGCTCTTAATTTTAATCCTGATATTACTTTCCATACCTCTTCATATGTTATATGCTCCCCTTGCGTTACCTATATGTGTTCATATTCTCTTTGCTCCATTATCTGGTCTTCCTCTCCTTTTAATATTTCATGCAATAATTGTTTTCCTGCATCGGTCCAGCCAGTAGTTATTAAATTCCCTTTTCTGGTTATCTTCCAAATGGTTTTCTTCTTTATCTTTTCTCTGCCAATAACATAAGGGTGACCCCATAAATTCGTTGACATGCTTTCAGAAACAGGTTGTTCCCAATTCATTCTTTTCTTATGCTGCATTAATTTCTTAAAATTCTTAAAATATTCTCTGTAATCTCTTTTCCCATTCTCATACTCTTCTGTGTCTACTTGCACTCTTTTATATCTTTTCCTCGTTAAGTTTCTTTCTCTCTTAGCTGTCTGTAATGCTTCATCCCACCAAGTGTTACCTGTTCTATTATTCTCCTTTCTTATAGCACTGTATGGTTCTATTACTTTTAACATATTCTGTTGTAAATTTTCAATTCACTTGTCCAAATCTACGACATCATCCATCTTGTCATATTTTTCCCCTTGTTTTCTTTTTGAAACTTCCCCCAATTAATCTTCCTATAATTAAGCTTTTTCCTTACCCCTAGACATTCACCTTCCTTTTTCTCTATATTAAACAAAATTGTCATATGATCACATTCAATTTCCTCTCTCAACTCCCACATTGTTGCCGTTGTCTTCCTATTTCTCCCCTGTAAAGTTAAATTTATCACGGATGTACCATTTCCTCCTGTGTATTCCAAGTATGTTCACTATACTTAGATCTTCCTCGAAAATTATTTTTTTCCAATTTTCTCGTTTGATTTCTACGTTTCTCCCCCCATAGCGGAGACCGACTATTCCAGTCTCCACATAGATCAATTTCTTGTCCTTGAGATGAATCTAAAATCTCCCTTATTTCTCGAAATAGAAGGAGTAGGGTTTGCTCTTCAGTAGACACAGCTATATGAACTGGGACATTAATGTGAAAAACTAAAAAAAATTCTGACCCCTTGATTTGAACACGGTGTCTAGGCGACGAGCAAGCATGCTAACACCTTAGCCACCGGAGGGGCACTGACTTTGTCCGTTGCACGTTAGCGCGCTAAGCTGATAGTCCCGGGTACGAATCCCGGTCCAGTCTCCGATTTTAATTCAACTTGCGAGACCCAAAGACATCTGAGGTGCTCTCGTAGAGACTACGCTACTCATAAGAGGCGGCTCCCTTAGGAAGTACTTTGTTTTGGGTCGTATTTTCCAATTCTGGTTCACAAACACACAGAAATCTCTTAAATTGCGGTGAAACTCACCGCCAGGTAACATATTAATTATGTAATGTTGAATGAAAATGGGAGACGGGACGGAGATTCGAACTCGGGACCTTGAGCTTGGCGCGCTCATGTGCTTTCCAACTGCGCATGCGCTTTCCAACCGGGAGGCGAACGAGATGGCGCAGATGGAAAGTGCATAATTAACATAATTAAGCTCACTATTGTATTGGTCTTAAATCATTTATCTAAGCAAGTACATTATATGATAACTTTCGGTCAGGTGAAAATGGCGACGAGCCGGAAATCGAAGCAGGAGTCCCGGGTTCGATTCCCGGCTAGTCGTCATTTTCACCTGACCGAAACTTATCACATATCTTCTCCACGTGTAGGGTACACGGAAGAAATAAGTACAAGTACATTACATGTTGTATCTTCATAATAATTTACCACTAAAGATGACAAGAGACGATTTGCGGTTCTGTGATAACTACAAATAGTTGGATAACTTGGTATTGAACATATCTTCGAAAAAAGAAAAGAATATTCTCGTTTGAATCAATTGAAGTTGTATCTTTTCTGGAAGAAATTTTTGAGGGGGTAGTTTTTCATACACTGGTGAATATAATTTCATCCGCTCTTAAAATCAGATATTCGAAATTCGGCAATGTAAAATGCCGAATTTAATAAGCTCGCCCAACGTCGTGAGCAAAACGTTTTAAAACAATGCAGTGTAATGCTGGAAAATCTATTGAATTATAATGACGGCGTGTCAGATGAATGGGAATACGCTTTACAGTGAGCAACTGCGTGTGAATTCTATCTTACAAGGGAACAATAACTCCTAGAGACGTTTCAAGTTCTGTTAAGCTGGACATTTACGATCGCTCCATTTGGCGTTGCTCTATGTCAAAAATGTATGAATGCGAAAATCTGACCTGTGGTGCGTTGGCGCGCCCGTGATAATCGAAAGAACGGCGCCAAATGACCTAATTTGTTTTCTGTTCTGAGGGTGAAGTGCATATTATTGCATAATTGGATGATTATGCCTAAATAGTGATTTCGTTGTTGGTATTGTATAATTGTCGATGAGCGATACCACGACAAAAGTAAGATACAGAGATCTCTTAAATTGCGGCGAACCACACCGCCTCATATGGGGATACTGATCTCTATGAGATCACCTCAGATGTCTGAGGGTCTCGCAACTTGAATGTCAATGATAGACTGGGCCGAGAGGTTAACGGGATAGCGCATCAGCGCGCTGAGATGAAGCTCCCGAGTTGGAATCTGGGTCACACAGAGACAACACTCACGCCACAACTACCAGTACTGAAGTGTGATTCTGTTATAGTTGCCGAATATACGTGGATTTGAATACTTGACTCTCATGTAAAGCCCTGATGAAGAAAAGTAATTTTTTCGAAACGTCGGTTTTATAAATGTGTAATAATGTATTTTGACCTTAACTCAGTAACTCCTAAATGACATGAATAACGAGGTCAATAACGAAGAATTTACTAGAGCATAGGATTTGTGAGATTTGCAGTCGCTGGGGAAGGGTTGGAGAATTTCAACCTGTCTAGCTCGGGACACCTGAGAAGTAACATCTGGAGTCGATTAGGATAGTCCGACTAGCTGATTGGCAGTTTTTTCTATCTTCGGTGAAGGTTAATGAGACGGCCCTTTGTCCTAATCATGTAGTCCGAACGTCGTATTGTAATTGGAGGACAGTAAGTCAGATTACCCAGGGCACCCATGCTGGTAGTAATGGGTCTTCTACCAATTGATCTAAGTGTAGACAGAGTTGTTCTGCGTTACCACATGAGACGGAAGGACGAGATTCAGATTAATGCGCGGAGGATAGTGTCTACAGAGAAAGGGTGGCAAACCATGATAGATAAAGAGCTATGGGAATGTTCGGAGGTGAGTACGGTTGGGCAAAATCTCCGAGAGTTCATTCCAGAAGTACTCTTTGTGATTAAAAATAGAAGATGGTTTCAGCCTTCGAAGCAGATGTTAGAGGTCCTAACAGGACATACGCATGTAGGCTCATTTTTAAAACGGAGGGGAATAACTGAAGATATGTGTCAGTGTGGGTGCGGACAAGAAACGAGGCAACATGTATTATTTGATTGCCCAGTAAATGATCCAGAAAGAAGGGAATGGTACGGAAGGGCATCTACGAGTGGTCTTCACTCAAAAAATTAATCTCGACTAGCGAAATTGATGTGTTCCATGAGTGTATAACTGGATTGTTTATGATACGAAATGCTAGATAGTGGTCTCGTTCCTGCCTCCACGCGGCGGGGACGGAAACCTACCTAGCAAGTACTAGGGAGGGCTGAAGGAACAGCCAAATAAAGGCGGAAAAATTCCACGATGTACAAATTGTGTGTGGCATAACCCAGTTAATGGCATACATGCTAAGACACTGGGATACCAAGAAATGAAAAAAAGGGCACACATTTAGACGCGTCGCAGCTTATCGCAGCTTAGGGCACGAGTGCGTGGCACAGCTTTTGTGGCAAGTCCACAACGGTCAGGCAGACATGTGCGGTACCCTTCTGTGCTGCCCCTGCGCCGTATGGGCCAGAAATTTCCCCTACAATCTGAATGTGTATATAATTCTTCGGTTGTAGACTAGACTGTTTATGGGAAAATAAAATGGAAAACACGGCTTCCCTGAGTATCTATTACGCTGGCACTTCACTTGGTGTTGCGGTATACGTGTAGCGTATTCGCTGTATTTGGCAAAGTATTTGACATTTTTGCAAATATCACAAATATGCCATCATATGTTCCGAACTCGCAAATAACTCGATAATGCCTAATATGTTTTCTTATACCAAGGATGGACGGGATGTATTTGATATTATTCAAGAAATCTGTATATTATTTCGTTATTCCAGCCCATAGAAATGTTCCAGTCCGTATAAAAGAAATTATAGAATAAAGTTCTAAAAAATGTTAAAGAATCAGATTAGCAACTAGTCTCTATCGCGCGCACTCCACTTGACGAAACACGGCAAAACAAGTTCACGCAAATATTTAGCTTATTTGAGTCGACTAAAAACCTTTGATGTGCGACTAAAAACCGACAAGAGGGGGGATACGGGTGTTCGCGTATTTTCCACAGAGCAAATACAGACAAATAGCTCCTCCACACTTTGCCATGTCGGCAAATACACAAATACGCAACGCCAAGGGAAGTGCCGGCGTTAGTGGTAATGAAGTGAGGTCACTTGTCGATTCCCTCGCCGGGCCAATGCAATTGACCGAGTGCCCCGCTAATGTGATTAGTACTCCAGTTCGAAAAGCTCGCATTGATCTCTGCGCTCTAATCTCCTTTTACTTAGTTGGTTTTCTCACTCCAGCTTCCTTGAGATGTTGTACCTGTAAACGTTCCGCTAACATTTCAAAATTAATTGCTCGTGCGTTTTAAAGTTACATTTTGTTTCCCACTCACGTTATTGATTTTATTATTAAAAACACTTTTACTTGAAATGTTTCAAATACATGGCTCAGTGAATAGGTAAACCCAACAGGTCTAATCCCAATCTTATAAAATATGAATATTCTTTTAGATGTTCTGTTTGAAATTCTCTTGAACATCTTTCTTAGCAGGCATAATTTTTTAATATGTCTTCGGAATCGAATGATTAATTTTGTCTCCAATTTCTTCTAATCGCAAGATTGCTTTTACTGCTAGAATGCTCCAAACTCGGAATTTTATTTTCCTGTTTCTATGAAACCCATTTTTTAGTTCTCCACCTCACCATTTTCGCATGTAATAGTCTACTCGCGAATACGTTTTCCTCCGAGGCGCAAAAGTAGTCCTGTAGGAAAATCCTAAGCACAGATGACTGCTTTGTGCTGCCTCCGATTGTACTAGCCAGGCTCAAAACTTATCACCCAGCGCTGTCCAACTGGCGGCCCGCGAGTCTTAGCACATTTTACATCAATTTTTTCATTAAATGTTTGGGGGCACAACTTCGTGTTATCAATCAGTGCAGACAGAATTAACATTTCACGTTGCATATCCGGTGAGAGAAAATAAAAAATTGTGTTCGGACTTACCCCGTCAGTTAGGACATGAAAACATTCTATTATGATACTAAATATTAAAAATACTTTTTAAAAATAAAGAAATGTACCGTGTAATAATGTAAATTTGTTGACGAGAATTAAAATATTGCGTTATTAATAAATAAATATGACCCATTAGCTTGATTCGTCGGGCAATATTCTCCTTAATTCCATGCCGTACCGGCGTGATCGATCCTAAGTTCATCGAGAATGGCTTGTGGGCTAAGAGAAGTTGGACAGCGTTGATGTAGCCGATAAGTCCCACTCTGTAGTACCCGAGGGGATCAATAATAGCGTATGAGACAACTTTGGCTTGTATTCCACCTGCCAGACAGCTCCCTCTCCGTCAAGGTGACAGCGCAGCTGAACGCCGGCGTGTACGGGAGATCGGGACTCCACTCGGCAGGTGTAATACGGCCTTGAGGACCGGACCGCGTGGGCAACTTCTAGCGGACATTCGCTGCGTAGTTTAGTTTGCTCCATGACACTTTCTCCCGTCCAGGCGGTGTCGTGCACCGTTGTCTATAGTCCTTTGCATTCGCGTGCTCACAGCATCGCTGTACTCGTCATATTGTTTACGGTCATTCTACAAAATGTCAGTAAGGGATTTTAGTAGAGGAAATTAACTCATACGCATTGCGTAAATTGGAGAAGATGCAACACGTACATTTTAATAGAACTCCCCCCCACATTCAGCGTTGCGCATTTCCCCGCGAGTTGGGCATTACCATCGGCGACTCGTCGCATTGCCTCCGCGCAGTCAACACAGATAAGAGGGTCAACTCAGAATCTTGTGCAACCGTTCCCGCATTACGTTGGACTCCGCGCGACAGTCATTAAGTGTTATATCCGTTATAGCATCTAGGCTTGAGTACAACAAGAGTTTTCAAGGATAGTATGAACAATTCCCTATCCAGATGCGATGAATTTTCATACCTTTACGGCGCAAAATTTTGAATTATTTGACTTTAAATTATTATGGGCTTATATGGAGGAACTTTCGCGGCGTATGTTCTTTATATCCTAGCGAAAGTACTGGTTTAACATTGCGAAAAAAACTACTATAAACATAGTAAATGGATATAGGAACTCAATGGCGTTGAGATTTTCATACCTTACGGGGCATTTACATGAATAATTCTCTAAAAACTGTGGAAAATAGTGTTCTGACGGAAATGGTAGATGGTGGATTACGACTAATTTATTCCATAGTACATCTGCTGTCCGAATTTGATATTAGATGACAGAATTTTGAATGTTGATCTTCGTGGCACAATTTAAATCGACATAAGTAAACATTTGTCTTATTATAAACAATTAAAAGCACAAGAAGAAAAATTCTAATACAAATGGTTTAACCTTGAAAATTGTCATTTGAGAGAAACATTGAACATCCATGGGGTTGAGAATTAGTTTGGGAATCGCTGTACTAAAATAGTGTAGCATTTTACGACATTTTAACTTAGAAAACGAAAACAATGTTAACGATACAAATAGATTTTTTTGCAGAATCCTCCTTCAACCAGGAACTTTGTTTGCGCCCTGCTGAATAGATTTAATAGATTTTAGAAAAGACGTAATTTTTCAAGTTGGTTTTTAACTTACTTTGCTCCATTTCAATTATCAATCGAATAGGCAGTGGGCCATGCAGCATTCCTCCATTGTGCTGCTAGGTCCCAACATGCGAGTATTCTTTTGGGCTGATAGAGGGGAGAAAAATAGTGTCCTCCCCGAACCGCGCAGAGTAATAGGTTAATATTACACGTATGGCGCATGCGAAGACTGACCCATCACTTCCAACGATTTATATCGCAAGCGGCATACACTCTTGTGAGCCGCCCCTATGTCTCAGCTGGGCTTCTGGGCAACTTAGGTTCTTAACTAATTTTTGTAATATATTTAATACTTATGGTTACGTAGATTTATTTCACGATCTCTTAAAAAATTGCCAAATCATGAATTTTCGTGACAAGTTTCCCTAAAATACATAAGATAGTATTCTTTGTCACTAGCAGCAAGAAAAGGAAAGAAAAGTTTTTAAAATACTAGTTGACAGTCAAGTAATGAAATAGGTGTTAATTGTTTAATTGTTTTAGCTACAATTTATAATCAGTACATTTTGGGAGGGTGTGCTGGATTACAATGATTTGGTGGGTGGGGGGGGCATTTCATTGAAGATAACCACTGAATTTTACTCGTTAACCAATAAAATGTGTGAGGCTATGTATGAGAATAGTGCGCATCAAGTTTCAAATTGTAATACAATATTTCAAATTATAATATTATGTTTCAAAGTAAAAATGTATGGGTCCAAACCTTTCCAATTCTTTGTTCAGCAATATGTAGCAACATGAAACCCCTTCCAGCCTTGTGTCAGAAAATCCCTAATAACTGGATAATGGATAGTGTATACTGGATTTACAATTTTATTTTTATAATTTTTTTTGTGAATTGAAATATAAGTTAAATTTTAATATAGATGTATTAGTGTATTTGATTGTTTTATTTTTTTTATTTTATAGATCCAACTGCAATGCAACCTATTTGTAGGGTATCTGGTGAGCCTGTTGTGTGTGATACAGTGCGTAAGCTAGCTGTTTAAATGTTTGAAGCTTGTGTGATCTGTTCCATGCTTGTTAATCTTGTACCCCTTGTTGTCCTGTGTGAATGTCATTATCACCATATTAACAAAAATATGACTGTTGTAAGTAGTATCCATCCTTTTCTCGAAAGTTGGATTAATATTGGGTCAAATATTAATAATTGTATTAATTTATCACACTGAAGTTGCGTGGTGAGGATGCTAATTAAATTACTCACAGGAGAGAAACTTAATCAAAGAGAAAATGAAATAGTTTTAAATTAAAGAGTTTCTAGTTGGAAAAACGAGGATCAGTAAAGTTAACCACACTGATGAAGATTAACTGGGACATTTTTTAATCACTATGTATTGATTACTTAGCAATTAAGTGGAAATGATGCTGATTATGGTTAGAATCAAATAAACGGATTTCCAATTAATGAAAGTTGTAAGACCTAGTCGAGATCTAAATTACTTCAATAAATAACGCCAATTGAGTAGGAAAAGACACTCAAAATCAGCAGGATAGCCCCTTTGAAAAATACCTATCAGTGCCCAGTATTTTCGTTATGTTTCTTGATTGAACAGTATCTCCAAGTCTTAGACATTAATAACTACAGACGCGACGCGAAGATTCAGACAATCTTCATCATTTTTCACTCTCATACACAGTTGGAGGTGGGATTGGTAGGAATGGCGGGCAACCCAGTATGTCATTTATAACATAAGGCCACAACTACTTTTCACTGAATCTTTGAATACTGGCGCTCTTCTTTAATGCTACTCATTCCGATAGTTCCTCTTCCTTTAGTGACCCTTGTCCTCAGGGCAACCCATCTGCACCGCATGCCCTTCAGCTGTTGGATGTGAGACTCGTGGGAGAACGAAGTAGATCGGTAGTTCTCACTTCCCTGTCCATCGATTTTCAAGCCTGTCTATGGGTGACTCTCCGGCGCCGCCACCGACCCCAATGAAAACAATTCGAAGATATTAGGACGTAGCTGCTGACTTAGTATCGCGGTGATCAAAACGCCTGATGAGGTAACCTCTCACCTGGACTCGGGCAGTTCAGAGTCCGACCCCCAGCGAATCAACGAAGCGCTCATCTTGCACTGCGCGACCGAAGTTTCCCGAAGTCCGTTTCCGAAGACGGTCGAAGGCTGATGGAGAAGGGAGGGGGAACACTTGTGGCGTATGGAGTGCGTTCACAAAAGGGGAAATGTCGCTAGTAGTTTTTCATGGGAAATGTCAGAGGGCGCGGAAAGCCTGTTCAAAAAGACGTTCTTACGGCCATTGTCGGTTTTTCTACAAATGATACTTACAGAGTATTAACTTCATATTCTATAAATTATATTGAAGTTGTAATTTTTTGTACGAAACGGCTTGTACAACTATTGTATCTCATTTTACTTTTTTGATTCTTAAATAAAGTAAGCCTTTTTCTTTATTGTGTTATATTTCTTGCACTTAATAATTCCTGGCCTGATTCCGATGTCCAACCTATTTTCAGTGTCCTTTTTTTTCTGTAATATTCTCCAGTTCCTGTATTTCTTTAAGTAAGGTAGACTCATATTAATAACTCAATCATTAGAAATTGTGTTTAGATTAACTAATTAGTTGAACATTTATTATCTCTTTAATGGTTTGTGGGATCAAACGAAAAGCTGTAATAAGGATCTTATTATAAAAAGTGAAAAATAACGTTCGCAAGTATTATTTTGGCTTGATTATCATTAAATCTATTTCTGCTTTCTCAATTCTGAAGTGTGGTAGTTTTTTAATTTTTTCCTTCTATATTGAAAATGAATTAGGTTTAGATAGCATATCATGCTGTACTTCACTAAGATTAACTTTTATTCCAACTCTTGGACAAGAAACATTAGGAATGCAACTCATCTCACGCATTGGACGCCAGTTCCTGTCATTAAAATTTTGAATCCCTGGGAGATTCCCCCTCCAGAAGTTTAGACATAATAAAGAGTGGCACTGAAGCGAGAAAGAGAATGGAACCCAGTTGATGATAAAATTATTCCTGTATTTCGAAAATGTTGATTTTGAAACTAGTGTCTGAAGGGAACCTAGTTGCCTACTTTTCTTCAAAGTACTTGAACAACTAGATTAATACTAGAATATCAAAGGTGGTATCCCTGCTAATGACAACCTCGGCTAGGCTTCTTGACGCGGTCGGAGTTCTCACGATGGCCACTGCGCGCGCTGTAGGCGCAACCGCTTATCTGATGCGCGTCGTTAGTCAGTTTTTTTATTGTCCCGGCGTTATGTCGGGATTCCGTAGTTACCGGGTTTTTGCGGTGTTGCCACTTTTCATTTAGGGTAGATTAGTGGCAACAATGGACGGTGAATGATATTTCATTGTTCGAGCTTTGTGTCTGTCGGAATTAATTTGTCCAGAATTTTCCTGACTTAGGCCGTTCTGGTAGGTTATGTTGCCCATGATTCAAAATTATGAAGCAGCTATGTCGTGACTCACTTTTAAGTATACTTTTTAGTTTTTCACTATCTTACTCTGAATTATATTATTTTAGTTGCATTGGTGGGATGTATTTTGATGCGATTGTTTCTTAAATAATTGTGATCTGATACGATGATCGTTTTGTCCTCCTTTTTATTGTGATAAGTCTCATGATCGGCGTTTTGAACTGCATTCTCACAAAATTAAAGAATTTAAGTACGAGTCGTGAGGAGAATTTGCGGCTAGGTGATGAGGAAAATATATGACAAACTGTGGTGTTTTCAGTTTGACCTATCCCAGACGGATTTTTTTGCCTTGTATTGCAGAAACTGCATGTTCAGTTTGCTCAAGTAGTTCCCTGTGCAGCGCGCTGCTCCGAATGTACGTCTGAACATAGCCGCGTTTTCAGGAAACACAATCGAGTTATTGTACTGTTAACTTTTAACGCAAAACATTAGCTTGTTTTCCCTTTCTGTGTATCTCCTGTGTCCTATAGTTATATGTACTTTCCCATCTCAGATAGATTGAATTAGTGTGCACAATGTGGGTTAGAGAAATTGGTCGTTACGATCCTACAGACTGGGGGATGACTCCTATCTCGTGTTAAACATATTTGCATACATATTCTAAGATTTCTTGTCCCGCTTGAACGTTCACTTACTCCCGAACCTGTCTCCTCCCCCTTTTTGCTGGACAAAACCGAAAGTGACCCACATTTCAAGCTTTTTGGTGAGCGCTGTCTCCGCTAGAGGTCAAGGTCGTGCCGTGGTGTCGGGACGACTCAACTATCGGATGAGGGGGAATTGCCATCTACTGTGAGATAAATGCGCTTAATTGTTAAATTGCTTTGGGAAAAGAAAATAAGATTCCGACAAATAAGGTTTTCTTTTCTGTAATTCATTATTTCCCAGTAGATCGTTAGCCCGTTGCAAAGTGTTGTGTCTAGTAAGTTTTTCATAGCTGAAGTTGATCGCGATGCCGAGAATAAGAGAAAAGATCCTCTCAATCGTAGAAGCTGTCGATTCACAGAGGTCTTTCACCCCTTGCGCTAGTGAGCGGCAGTGCTGCCGCGCGCGCTTGATACGACATGGCCATGAGACAAACTGCTGCGACGGTTCGATGCGTCACTGCTGGCGGCGCTGCTGTCGCCGATGGCAGTTATTTCACACACGGGTGATTGTTGTCTGCCCCCCTTCCAATTTCGATTTCGAGGTTTTCCTACGGTGGGCTGTAAAAATGAGGTGGCCTGTGAAAAACTATTAGTATTAAATTTTATTTTAATTGTCAGCGGATCGCTACAATCTTTGGACGATGAAAATATTTGTTGGAAAACTGCATATGACAAATATAGAAGAATGTTTCTTAAAATTTGAATCGTAAATCTGGAGTCAAGAAACCTTCATAACCAGGCGAAAAAATTACTCTTTGTTGTCACTGGAGGGCTAGTTTCGTGGCCGCAGAACGTGTCAGTTTTTTATACACCAAATTTAATCAGACTCGTTTGCGTGATCACACGTTCACTTCTTCGAGTGCGCAGTCTCAAATCCCGATGAATATTCTCCGAGTGTTTCACTGGGTCGTGAACCCCAAGTGATCTGGCGAGAGTCCGCTGACCTATGCTGATATAGTACTGTAAGAAACATGCCATAGGAGTAGATCGAACGTAAATATTTTGTATAAAATATCAGTTAGGCAGTAACGTATTTCTTCTTCAAAATTTTTTTTTGTGTGTGTGTTAGGGAGAAACTTGTCCTGCGAAACGGAAAGAAAAGAAAATTGTTATGTAATCACCGTGTATAGTGTGTAATTAATTTTCCTGTTTAGTAATTAATAACATGAAATAAACATTCGAACAAATTTAAAATATTTTGAGAAGTTATAACGTTTGGTTAACATTCGTAAATTGTGACCGGAATCTGTTCCTCGTTCCCTCTCGCGGTGTATTTCGATCCACTCGTTTCGCCGAGACGAGTAACCCAGCGCTTGACACGATTCGAGGAGCCTCACCATTGGTTGAACTTGGCTGCTCTTGTGCTCCCCATTATTGACGTTTCATCGAAGAATCACTTCTCGTAAGCCTGGTTTACTCGGCTATCGTTGAGGATAGTAGAGTAGCGAGTATGTCCTATTCACTAAGGAGCGTGAGCCTTTTTCACCCAATGAGTGTTGAGGTTGTTGAAGCATCGATTGACGCGCGCTCAGCGGCAAAGTGCAGCAACATTCACAACACTAAATGAGAAACTAACCTACAAGCCCGTGTTGTTTATGATGCAAAAAATGAGAAATTACTTTAGGTAAAGGCAAATAGCGCTTTGTTGTTGTGTTGTATGAGTTTCAGCAATCGAGAGAACGTATGTTTTCATGTTTCTTGTCTATAATTTACTTAATTTACATCCCTCATTCGGAGTACAACGCCAGAAATATCGTTGGTTCTTCTTCCGTCACTTGAATATTAATCAAAGAACTATACTTCCTACATTACTCTACTCTACCAAACGAGCATACAGTGAACGTCTTTACGGTGGTAGAGTTCATAAGCGAGTGAGAGTTTTGACGAGGGTGGGGGTAGCAGAGTCGAGTTGCCACATATGGGCCTGAAGCAATTTCCAATTATGGTGCCTTCTCATTCATTAAACTTAAGTAGCTCAGAGACGTAAGTATTATCATTATTATGATAATTACTTCAAAGAGCTTTGAATTTTTCTTAACCTGAAGCGTTAGGATTGTTTATTTCAATCAATTTTGTAGTGTATTTTTAAGTAGTATGTCTCTTCAACGTTTGGTTTTCCGTAACTCGGTCAAGTGAGGTCAGACTCCCCCTCCCTTGGGTCCTTCTGGTGCCACAACCCTCCGGGGGAGTGGAAAGGGCACATCTGCTTGTGCGTGCGGATTTTATTGAAGGAACTTCGGGCGACCCGTGGCGTACTGCCTAGCCTTCTTCCTCTGGTGACGCTGGTTCAAACCCTGATCCAAGTAGAATTCGCGGTGGTGGGCGAAGCGGTGTTCGCGGCAAGTTTTCTCGGGGTTCTCCCGTTTCCCCTGCCGTTCATTCCACCACAACATTTTCTCGTAGTCATTTCACCTCGTTTTTGTCATCACGAGGACATTGGGAAGTCCTCATTCACCCACGCTGCCATTCAGTAAGCCACTAGTAGAGTGCGCGGTTAAACGATGGAAATCTGCCTTGTGCAGTATCCCCATCAAAATGGCGAACGAATACGTACATAAAGGAACTTTCACTTATTAACAGTAACTATATCCCGTGAAACCCCTGCCGGGAGTATTTTGTGACGCCCCCGTACAGAAACGTACAGATTGCATGCGTACTAATACTAGTCCAGTCATCAGGTGCTTCTACCCGGGAAGTGCTCCTGTATGGTTTTGAGTGCGCTCATTTTGAATTTCAACTTTCTGTTCTGGGGAAATATGAAAATTCATTGTCTTTGATTTATCATATGAAAACTGTGCACTACACGAAGAGAATATTTATTTGTAAAATAGACTAGACCAAATTTACCGCAATTTGCACCCGTTATTTTCTATTCTCAGATGAAGTATATACCCGGTAGAAGGCTTTGAATTTATACTCCAACACTTGGGAAATTTTGTCTGAAAGTTGTGAGAAAAAAATCTGAAACTTTGCTCCATTGCGTAATTTGAAGAAGCGAATTACGTTTTTTTAAATTATTTTTTTTCTTCTAAAAATTATTTCTAAATTTGTTCTTTTTTTGTTTACTTATAACGTGGTAAAAACGCACTTTTCGAAGAAAATTATTCATTACAAGAATGAAGTAACAAAAAATTCCGACAATTCACTTCTTTCGCTTTTTCTGTTAGACAAATAATTTGCCCGTTATAGTACGTCAAATTCATACCCAGCAGTATTTACAAATTCCACCCGTTCTAACGGGTAGACTATTCGTCTTAAGAAAAACACACACAAAGGAATAGATTAGAGAAAACTTAGTCAAAACTTAGAAAATTTCTTTTTGTATTCCAACAACGATATCTAAGTGTTCTTTCTTTATATAAAGATTTGAAGGCCTTGTCAGAAGCGCTGAGTTACAGAAAAAGAGAATAAATGTGTGTATATATATGTATGTATGTATTATCGTTACGGCCAATGACCACGAGGGACCAACTAAGGACCACGAGAAACAGCATATATTGCTGTTTCCGAGTATTACAACTGCGGTGTTGAGTCGCAGAGGTTGCACTTTTCAGAAGTCGCAGCTATATAAACTGAGACATTGCATTGAAAAGCTACAAATTGTGTATATATATATATATNTTAAATTGTGCCACAAAGAAAGATGCTTGCCGTGTTTTATATCTTAATGAGTGCTTTTCGGATTACAGCTGTGAACGAGTAGAACGAGTATACGAATTGTGTGGTTTAATCCCTTATGACAAAATGAATATTGTGTTAAATGCAGTGAAGTGTGCGTGTGCTTGCTTCGAGGTATATGTTTCAATCCTTGCTAAGATAAGATTTTCTTCGTGTTCTAGGTTATCCCTCCCCCTGAGTGGGTACCTAGAAAAGCTGGCTACAAAACGGAGGATATTGCCATCACTATCCCTGCTCCTATTTGTCAAGTTGTAGATGGAAAACCTGGCTTGTACACACAAATTAATGTACAGAAAAAGTCTATGTCTGTGAAGGAATATGAGGAGCTTGCCCAGAGTGATCAGTAAGTTACGATTTTTATGTGCGAGAAGGTTTTTCCAGTCCTCTTAATATTGTATGTCGACTATATTCAATGTTTTTTAGACGCGAATGTTGCGGCGTAAAATTAGTTTGATGAATTTCGTAGTCGATTAAATTGTTAAACCTAATGCACTCACGAAATAGTGTATTATTTACAAATATGTGGCGTAAAAGTGTTCACATGTGCAAGTATTTCCGTATAATACGTGCAAGTGTTATCAACAATTGGTAAGCGAAGGGCGATGGAGTTGTCGGCAACAGAATCGAGCGTATGCTGACAGGACGACTGAGGCCAGTTTTTTAGCTGTGTGGTGTCCGTGACCTCTCCTTCGAGTTTAGGAATCATGAAATCTGTGTGGTCTTGATAGTAATAATTTATATGTAATCCAATGAAGGATGCTGCTGCAAAATACATATTCTATACTCATTATTGTTAAAACAAAGACTTTACCGAAGATCATTTATCTGTCAATTCATCCACGAGTACGGGTGATGTTTTCCTTAGGTGCTGCCATGATGTGTAGTCGGGAGGTCGAGATTCGTATTGCAGTGTGTGAATTGAATCAAATCCTCTCGCTCGGCCTGTTGCCAGTGCGTCCTGATCCTTCCTCAAGGACCGAAGTTAGAATCAAAATATATCGGTTCTGGAATAACCAGAAATTTGTTTCGTCAGATGTCGAAATTAGCTGGTACGAATACAGCTGCTCAACGAGTTAAATAATCATCCTTCTGACGAATATGTGTCTATTCCTCACATAAATATTTCACGATACCGTCCCTATCTATATCAATATCTACCATCTCTATCTACCGTCCCTGCACGAACTCGAATGTCTTTGACGAGCCCTAAAGCCCCACAAAAAATACATCAAATCGATGACAATTAAAACCGACTTGTTGGACCCTCCATCTCCGTTGGCCAAGGTGGGGTATGCAGTCGCCATAAAGTGACGCTAATAAGCCTTGTCCTGTCAAAATTGTTTTGTGTAAAGACGAAATGTCCATCTCCGGTCATTGGACGCCTTCGTGGCCTTCGACAGGATTCTTGCTTCTCTCAACTTGTGTTGGAACATTGATAAATTCTGTTTCGTTCTTCGTCCAGGTAATCAGTTGGTGGTATAGCAACCAAACGCAAGGTGCATCATACGATACAGTGCGGGATGCATATTCTTCACTCCAGATGGAAGTTGGCTCTCCGTTGCGAGAGATACACGCTCCCTCTGTCCGTAAGATTTGACTCAATAGAGCCAAATTAAGCTTGGAGCTCTCATATTGGAGCAGTTCTTATGCAACAGTCTATCCTCCCTCTCCGTAGAGGTGGTCCGGGAGCTGTCCTATTCTTTTACTTGCAAATTTTTTTGTGGGGGCGGGGCTTTACGGCTCATCATCTACATCGAAATCATTAGAGCCCTAACATTTTTGTGAAGGTAGGGAAAATACTGTTACTCACTAAGGAGAGCCATCATGACTCTCGTAGCGTGTGGGACTTGTCGAATGACTCGAGCATTCCCTCTGAAAACCCTCCTGAAATAGTATATGTCCAAACATAAAAAGACAGGAAAAGAGACGCAACAGTTTTCTAAAACATTATAAAACCGAAAACAAAGAAAGATGTAACTTTAGAACGAAAAAAATTAAAGAAAAGGAAAAATAAAGAAGGATTTAAATCCAAATCCTCCCGAGAACTTGTGGGAGGAGCCCCGATTCATTTATGGATGACATACAAAAGAGATCAGATACTGTGCCAAAGACCATATTCGAATAAATAAATGAACTTTATTGTCAAAAAAGCAGTTACAAACTGCGTTTGATGTAGATAGGGATGGTATCCTGAAATATTCCTGAGGGAATCTTAAAAGGCTTATCAAAGTCGGTTCATTTTGCCCAAGCATAACGTCCAAATTGATGGGTAGGTTGCGTCTCCGTCGACTGGTACTATATTTGAGACACTCCAAAAGAACGTGTTCCACGGTAAGTGATTTGTTGTAGGTCTCACAGATGGGTGGAGGTACGCCGCATAAGAGATGACCATGAGTAAGGTAGCAGTGGCCAATACGTCGACTTGTAAGGATCTCTTCATCTCGTCTGTTCTCATGGGATGAAGATGACGAGGTCTTAATGTAGTCTTTTACCTTCCTCAGCTTCTTCGTTACCGATAATACCCACATGCCCTGGAACCCAAGAAAGGACTATATCAAAATTTTGACCTGCTAGACGACTTATTACATTCTGAATAGTTAGTGTCCAGTTCCAAAAATGTTGGGAGTTGTGCGTTCCATTGGCTCGCCAGCCACATCCAACTGACAAATTGGCCGGAAGGAAGACTGCTATATGGTTGGCCTCGACCCTTAGCAGCCGCGCAGACCGTTGCTGCTTCCGAATATGAGGAAGAGCACCTTCGCAGGGATTGTCGTTTTTCTATTTGTAGTATAAGTTCAGTCCAAGTAGGGCTTTAGTGTAGTGCAGTAGTAAAACGATTTGGTCGGTGCCTTCTGCAACCACTACCCCTCTCTTTTCTGAAATGGACTCTAACGGAAGGTCGGCATCTGCACTAGCTTGCGTACATTCGAAACCTCTCTGACAAGTGAAGCATCAATGTCTTCATTAGTTTTCGTTTGTTTCGGGCATTGAGCATAAAATCATATCGCGTGCTATGAATAAAAACAAGTATATGCTTTTATGGACAGGTTCGCATGTCCGTCGAACGCCGACGTTCGTGGTGGCCAAAAATCACATACTATCGGTCCAATATCGCAGCGCTAAATCCGCGCACCCGAACATCGTTGTGCTTTATGGCAGTGGTGCCGTCTGCTTCACAGGCGATGGGATTCGAAGGAAGCGGTTTTCCTATCGCAGATTGTCACAGGGCATCACACTGCCGCCTAGCTATGCGCCGCTTACATGGGACATGTCCAGTCCCAAAGTTTATTTAGAGGAGTTTCGCGTGTGGTTATTTTCGTTTGACTGTTTATTTACCGACTTTTAATTGTTTATTTTTTGTTAGTTACATTTTTATTGTTTGGTAGTTAATTTTTGATTTGTTATTAATTTTTATTAGTTAATGGTTCGATTTTGATACGGAGAGATTCATTATCGAGGTTGAAATCAGACTTGCGCTATGGGATTCAGAATCCCCAGTCTATAGTAAGTTTCTGTCACAAAATATACAGTATTATAAGGTCATAAGTCTATAGTAAACAACGCATGGGACGAAGTTTGTGGGCTGATTTTCCCGGAATACGCCCTGAATGAAACCTCTGAAAATTTGGATAAATTTAAGTATATATGTCTGTGTAAGTATTACATTATATTTTAATTAATGTGATGAATAACTGTATTTTATGCTATAGTGAACCACATTTTAGCTTCTCCAAACATCCTAGTTCAATTTAAATGAAAATTTATTTCATAAAGACACCCGCATTCCACAACACAAATATAAATCTGACAATTAAATTGAACATGACAAAGAAAGGAACTTATTGTGAAGTAAATTGGGGATCCTAGGAGGTATCGTGTTGGGATTTTCTTCGCCGTAAAATAAATACTGAAACTCATATTGATTGGTTGATCACCAATTACAAATAACATGAATTTTCAAAACACAAAAATAAAAAAAAATTGACTCGTAAGTAGGACTGAAATACATTTTATTCTGGTACTAACAAGAGCGTAGTTACATTGTTTACTACAAGAAATTCAAGAGACAAAGAGAAACATGGTCTTGCACAAGTTTCTAATTTTAACTTATTTACCAATCACATTTTATTTAACCTAATTCTACAAATCTGAGCTCGTGAAAATCGTTAAAAAATCTGTGCTCGGGAAAACAGAAAAGAATGGTTCAAATAAAAGTATTCAAATTATAAAAACAAAAAGTCCTCACAGTCAGTAGCAAGATTAAAAGAATTTTTAACTTTGGATTTTAAGAAAAAACTTTGTTTTGTAAAGCAAACAAAACAATGTTAGCCTCTTGATAAATGTATTTTAGCTTAGAAGATGAAATTCTCCAAAATAATTAGCAAGTCAGTTGAATATTCTAGGAGTAATACTAGTATAAAATTGTTGGACAATTTTTTTATTGGAATTTGGTACGCTAATATTACGAACGATTAACAATACGAATAAAAAACAAGTTTAGTACTCTATGAATAAATAAATGCTTTAGTGGAAGAATATTAGTTGTTTAAAAGTTGATCCATTACAATATATTTTCACTTTTAGGCGACAAGAGTATTTTGATGTCATTTCAATGGGGGTATGTTCGCGTCAGGGGCGTAGTTTCAAACGGAGGGCGTGATGAGACCTCGACTCTGTCTACTTACAGATTAGATAACTCAATCGCTGGCTCTCGTAACACAACTCGGCGACATCCAGCGTCAACGCCATGTGAACCATTGCACCCGATTCTCACTTGCGATTGATATGCGCGGAACCACGTAAAGCGGACGTGTCAGCCCACCCTAACTCGCAACGCCCGAGGAGAGTTTGCGTCGTTAACAACCTGCTACCGGTATAATGTCTTTAACAAAGGAAACCGATTATTAGGGTCCAATAATCCCTGTTTGTTCAAACGTTTGCAAAGTCTGGACACGGCCTCAGTGGGTGCTAGGCTTTTAATACGCCCTTGCCCCTCCGTATCCGTTTGCGACGGTCCGGGACTCGAACCCGGGATATCTGCTCTGGTCGCAGGTGTGCTGTCCATTGCACCACCCGCCATATAGTCCGTCGCAATTTTCAACATGTTGTTAACGATGCAAAGTTACGCGTTTTTGTAGGATAAACTACAATCAGTATGAATAAAAGTTACGAGCATTGTCTCGGGCCGAGGCTTAACTCCTGTCCTTGAGATGCGCGAACTTTGCCTGGCTGCTTTCTTAACGTTCCATGCTCCTTCTCACTGCTGACGAGGCTCGACTAGTGTTCTGAGGTTTCTAAAATAAAATAGAAAACTTGGATCGATCATGTTTTTAAATGAAGTTAATAAAAGTAGGAAAGTACATAGAAAATTTTAGAGCTTTTCACCGGTTTACCCTAAAAACCTTTACTCTATATTGAAGATGTGAATTTTGAACGGATATGTGATTTTATTCCATATGATAAGGGTATTTTTGGGAATAATAGGCATTACGGAATTTCTAAGAGCTGTTAGAGAAGATAGAACTTTTTAATAGAAGTATGTGGACCGCTTAGCTGGGTTGACCATTGACCCACGTAGAGATGTTAGTAGAAATAGTAATAGTCCGAGTTATTGATACTAGAGGGGTAGAAGGAGGGTTCGCTTTTCAGTAGCCACAGCTATATGAACTGAACCATTGAAGTGAAAACCTGCAAATTTTTTTCTGACCCCTTCGCAATTGAACCCGGAGTGTGTAGGTTGCGGAGGAGCAAAGACTGGTACAAAAAACCTAGCGCCCACTGAGGCAGTCGTTAGACCGTGTCCAGACTTTGCAAATGTTTGCACAAACAGGGATTATTGGACCCTAATAATGGATTTCTGAGGGATTCCTTTGTTAAAGACATTATACCGGTAGCAGGTAGCTGTTTGAGAGAATCTTCGACGTTCTGAAGATTCGTACAAACCGAAGCCAGGAACCTATTAGTGTAAAGCTGTAACTGACACCGTCCCAGCGGCCCGCGCTACCTGCGTTAATGTACTGAGTTGTCCACTATTTTATACCAACTTTATATTTTTTATTAAAATAACATTATCATATTTGAAATCTACGAAAACAATCTAATTAAATGAGTCCAAATACGACCCACGTGCGACAGTTCTACGACATCAATGAAATGAAACAAGTCATAACGAAGTGTAGCTTTGATTTTTACGAGACATCATTGGAAATGGAACGAAGTGTCGTACAACATACTAACGAAATGTTTTTAGAAACAAATAAAACAAACCTGGCATCATTTCTCAATATTAGCAATTGTCTTTTTCAAATAAATGTTTATAATGTATATTAGATGTTTGATAAGTTGACGGACTACTTTAATATAATGCAGAGTGCACGAATGCGATATTTCGCCTCTAGATTAAATGAATATAAACAATCGCATCTGTGTTGAATAATACTCATCTGCCAATTGGATGGGAAAGTCGAGATTAGGGAATTTCTTGGAAATTAAGTGATTCCTCTAAAACAATAACTTATTAGACAGAAAAATTTCTACTGTATTTCAAAATACCGTCAACACGTAAATAGAATTCATTTTTTGTATGAGAACTTGTCTGTAATGAAATTATTGAAAACAAAAATTAAATCTCTTGGTTTACAGATATCGCTTATTAGTCGTGTTTAGACTTATTTCCCTTGGCATTATTAATAGAATTCAAATATTACCGGAAACTTTTGGTAAAGTAATTAATGTGAGATTTGGATTTTTTTGTACACTGACGCATCGCAAGCTGGTCCCTTTTTCCTCAAGGCCCCGGAATAGGAGGAAGGTCAGTTTGCGAGAGAAGAGCTTTAAATCGTTTGGACACGATGCGACCTCTCTCGGAAGTCTGCAGGTAGCAGTTTGTGCAGCCGTAGGTGTGAGCGAACAAAAGTTTCTTGAATACTCAACAGCTTTTAGTTGGATACCCAATAGCTTCGCCCACTGTCAAGATACTAGTGGAAGGCAGGACTTTCGTCCGGGACTAGGATACTTCAGTACGTCCATGGGGAGGCGTTGTGATGTTGCATAATTGGGTGAACTAATGCGGTATTGATTATATTCGGCGAATAAAGGTCTTGCGGCGGGATTTTGGAATGCTTCTTGAATGTATTTTTTCGCGAAGTCGTGAATGTATTGAGAGATTGTGCTTCTTTTCCACGTCACTGAAAAGGGGTCCTCATTGGCGATATGCAATGCGGATAAAATGGTTCTCATCACATGTGAGGTAATTTTTGGCGGATCGACTGGATGGGGATCACGTTTGGCAGGCATAGATGTCTGTACTGCGAACTTATGCTAAATAAATACGAGCTTTCACTTCGCGTGAGATCTTCCTGGACCGGAAGATGGCATTGAGGCTGCAGATGCGCTGGTGCATTTTTTCGATCGTGTTGGTGGTATTTCCAATGGAGTCGGTGATCGGAAGTTACACCAAGGTATTTGGCTGTGTTTGTCCACGGAGCAGGTCGGTACAAGCGATCCGATTTTTCGCCGTTTTCGAAAATTCCGAGGGGCCTGTAGGAGATTCCGAAGGGTTGTTAAGTCCGCCCAGAGGGTTCAAGAGCGGTTTATGACAATGCACGCGGTTGCATCTTTGGGACGGGCTTCCTGTTCTTTCGCTTGCGTTGTGCTAATTGAACGCAATTGATGTGCTTATCGTAAATATTCATTAGTTTTCATCTCCCATCTCTTTCCACTCGCGCTTTCCCGTAGCATTCGTCGGAGGGTCGATCGCTGGCCACTAGAGACTTACCTCAAAAAGCTTTTGAAAGCTCAGAAAATACACAAAAGAGGAAAAATATACAGTTCGAATAATCTTTTTTATGACCTTGAAAATTAAAGGACGATTTTGTTCCTTTTTCAAAATATTCCAATATAGTAGAACAGGGGCGGATACGGACTAACATTTTAGGGTGGTCGTGACAAAAGAATATAGTCTTGGTCATAAGTACATTCCAGAAAACATCCCAACCTCAGGAAAAAATTGAAAATTCTGAAGCAAATCGTAAGTTTGGGTCATCTAAGTGTTAATTAATGTGCAGTTCCGTACAACCACACCCTACTTTCGCGATTAGTTTAAACTTTTTGTGCGAAAGGGGAAAGTGATAGATGCAAAACTTTTATTCTGATTAAAGATGCAAAAAATTTATTCAACTTTTTGATGTACATTAATTTTCCAAGGGCAAGAATAAAATCAGGGGTGCATCCACGGGAGGTTCTTAAACTATAAAGAATTATTCTGTTAAACAAAAACAAAAAACTGTACCAAATCGCAACTACATAGCGCATAACTTTATGATCAAAATGTATGCAAATTCTCCAACTTCGAGTAAACTATGAAATTTTTGACGAACCCCGGTTCCAGCCACGGTTTCTCTGCTCTGCCAGGGTCTCTGTAAATCTTGTCTCCGGAATGTTTGTTCTTTTCGTGAAGGTAATCTGTGTAGTAAAACTTCCAAAAATACAATTAACCGTGAAACGGGCATTAAACGATTATTTTAGAGAAACTAATACAAATAATATTGCTGATGTGGATGGTCAAGGGAGTGAAAAAAATAATCATTCTTGGAAGCGGGAAGTCTGGTTGTCAAACAAATATCGCACAATTGGTGAGTTCTAATTTAATTTAATCAACCTCCAGGTTTGTAGGCCGGAGTATTTTACTAGAGTCTCTAGTCTAGAGACTAATAGTGATTCTTGTACAGTAATTTTCTAGTTTCATTAAAAATCACTTTAACAAAATTTCCATACAAAAAGATTAAATTAGTAGATCAATTAGCTGAAGTACTGATGATAATGGAAAAAAAAATTCGATTCTAATCTCGGTTCCAGTTTTTTTTCCTCGTTACCAAATTCGTTTCCAATTCCTGAAAACTCAACGATTTCAGAATAATGGTCAGTAGCAAATTGTCAAATGTGAGGAGTGAATAATCTTATGGTCTCCGCTTGATTACGAATTGATGAAAGGCTAAGGGAACAAACTGGTGAAAATTTCTGTCTAGCGTTGCTATAGCAATCAACAATCAATGCGTAGAATTCATTCAAGGAAATGTTTTTAAAAATGTGTTTCGCTCGTTTGTTGCGATTGATAGTCACAACACACAATTTACAATACGATAAGAAAAATGTGATTTACTGAAAAATCGATCATAGAATTTTTTTTGTTATGTTATTTTTCTAGAAAGAGCGTTTTATTTTACTAAGGAAGTGTACTTTTCATTCCTCAATATATTTAAATTGTTTTTTCTGTTCATCGGCTGGCCTTTTACAATCGCCTGTTCGCATCTTTAGGTTTTTAACCATTGTTTTCATTTATATCTTATCGAACCCATCAATGAAGCCATGCTCACATTCCTCAAGCCCCCTCCCCCATAAATAAATCCTGGGCGCCCCTCTCCCCCCACCGAACACAATTAACGGTAAAAGATGACCCTGAAGCTGCTGTTTTTGAAACATTAAGAAAAATGCTGTATACGACTAGGACTGTGAAAACACGGCTAATATTTCCTCTTTGTACCCTATGTCGAGTTACGATGGCTCACGTTGGCGTGGTAGATTTTATACTTCCGTCCTCGTTACGATCGCGTCATAGCCAGTGGTTGTTCATTCTTCCGCCACGGGCTGGTGACATTGAACATTGTACTACCAAAGGTAATAGATAATACTGATCAAATGGTAAGGAAGTGTTCTTAAATTAATATAATTTATGTGGAAGATTTTTATTTATCTCATGATGGCAGCAGTCTGCTTATGAGAACCGTCGTTTGATAACAAATGCAGCAGCATAACATCGCAAAGCGTTCTGCTAAAACACAACCGCCATTCGTAACTCTTGGACCTCCGAAGACGACTCTCTTCACCTGTCATTCACATCGACACCCACAACCATCGCCGCCACTACAACTTTGTCAAACCGGGTATGGAACGTTGTGCGTTGCTAAATCGTTTCTACAAATATACTGCAGTGCTATTCACTGATGAAAAATCGTTCAAATGCGTCAACGTCTTTGAAAATCAAAACCGCTTTTCCGCGACTAGAAACTCATTCTGTGTGGAATTTTAGGGGGTCATGACCCCCTTGATCCCCTCCTTATATCCGCGCTTGTATGGAAGTATGGTCTTCATTAAGAATAGTCGCGACATTGACCTTATTTAACACATTAAAATGATTTTTAACTTTTTTAGCAGCAGAGATATGGATACTTTCACTGTTTCCTTTTCATGACAGTATGTACTCTTTTCGACGCTACCGTAAGGCCAAGAAATCACATTAACAAATATGTAGCATTTATTAAATTTGAACGAACACTAGCGTAACAGCGCTGCCAACATTTAAACCCTTTCGAATATAATAAATGGGAAGAGTAAGAGTAACCTGACCTCGCACTTTTTTTTGGGGGGGGNCGCCGAAAAAAAAATCCAACTGCATATATAAATCCAACTCTTTCCACACTTGTATGTAGGTTCTTAGACATCCACGATGTAATGAATCTGAGAGAAAAAAAAGAATTGAAGTAAGGAAAAACATTTTAAACCGCAAAATGCTAAGACTCATTACTTCATATTTTGCAAAGAACTTTGAGTTTAATTGCATATAACAAGTTAAGTGCTTTTTTCCAGTCAGTCTGTTGAGGTAAAATATATTTAATACTTACATTGCCGATCCATGTCAAATTATCCAATTTTGAAAACTTTTTTTCATCTATTATTCTGGTTTACTTGCATGCAAATTGCGAGGATGTCCTATTTTGAGAGTACTTGAGATGGGGAAAAATGTATATTTGATGGAAGACCTTGAACTATCTACTTTTTTGAAAATAATTTAATATATTGAGGCAGATGTGAACAGCACAACTTTTCGGAAAAATTTCTAATTATTTTATTTTACTACTTCAAGTACAATTTCTTACATTCTTCTTATCTGGCACTACAGTCCTTTGTGGGCTTTGGCCTTCGCGGAGGGCAGAGCTCACGCGATTTCTTGACCCCGGCACTAGAAGGAGAAGATGTGGTCAGCATCTCGCTCCGACCATTTCGACCCCAGGATCGATCCTGGTACTCATTTTATAGCAGGCTGAGTAAGTCTGGGAGCCAGTCTGGATGTTGAGGCGTGATGAAAATCCCCACCTCACCGGAGATCGAAACAACCATCAGAAGCAGTAAAATAATTTTTTAGAAAAATTTTCCGAAATGTTTAAATTTTTCCGTACTATGGAAAGTTCAAGTTTACTATTAATTAAAAACCTGAAGTATGATTTTTTAAAACTTCATTTTAAGAGAAAAAGTTCATGTGTTCGTTTTACTCAATGAGTAAGTTATTTGATGCAAAATTGTGACAGTGCTTAAGATACTGTCATGGAAAATATATTGTGAAAAAGATAACCGAAGCAAAATTTTCAAATATTGAGTAAGTTGAGTATTTATTAATTAATTTATGGTGAAAGACCAAAGTGTTTCTTTGTTGAAATTACTGAGCACATTGTGATTTTTGTCATCATATGTACATTTTGTTCAGAATAAAACTTGGTTATCTTGGTAGTTGTTTCTGATTTTGTTGTATTGTTTTAGATATCGCACTCCCAATCATTTTGACTATGATGACCTAGAGAGAATGTACTGGAAAAAGATTATGTATGGCTCACCTATCTATGGAGCTGATGTGTCTGGTAGTCTAACAGATGACGATGTTCATGTAAGGCACTCTTCTTCTTTTTTCTTTTTTATAGTAGGTTTTTTGTTAATATTGAAGATTTTTGATAGCTTTATATGTGTATTTTTGTATTATATTTACTTTTGAAAGAAACTATGGGAAGTCTTACTTTTGTTTTGTCATTCCGTTGTTGAGTAAAGTGCTTGTATTGCACTTCAACATAAGTGGATCAATTTTGGTTTGTTTACTCTTGTGTAGGTCTGGAATATTAACAGACTTGGAACTATATTGGATTATGTTAATGAAGATTATGGTATTAGCATTGATGGAGTCAATACAGCGTACCTGTATTTTGGCATGTGGAAAACCACATTTGCTTGGCACACTGAAGATATGGATCTATATAGTATTAATTACCTGCATTTCGGGGCACCCAAGACTTGGTGAGAGAAATGTGTTATCTTATATTCCTGTGCAGTTCTTGGATTACTTATGCTAATATTTGTTAGTCAAATTGAAGGTGAATTTTTTATTCTCTTAATAGTGCCTTTCTGATTGTCATTAATTTTCTCATTTTTATTTGTTGGCTAATTTGTATTAGTTGCACTTATGCTGATGAATGTTTTGATGTGGTATATTTAGCAATATAGTAATCAGAATATGTCAAAAGAAAATGTAATTTGTACAAAATTATCATTAAAATTTCTTTTAGGGAGAGATAGGTTATTACAAAAACTTTGGTGCCTGAGTTTGTAGTTTTGTCAACTGAGTTTAAGGAGATCTTGCTGGTGTAATTTTTCCCATTCACTTAGTAGATTCAGGAAGTGTTTGCTGAACAGTGTGTAGGAAACATCACAGATACTGAATCTGTTAATGTGGGATTTACCTTCAGTAATTTGGATTTTATATTTGCCTCACCATAGACTACAGAGATTTTACATTTTAAACTCTGAAATGGACATCTGACATATTAGGATATTTGTGATTTGTTATATTTTCTTCTAAAGTTACTGTGCTTTGTAATAACGTGATAAATTATGTGTTCATGTATAGATTATACATCTAATAATTGAAATAAATTACTTTCAGGTATGCTATACCAACAGAACATGGGCGTCGGTTTGAACGTCTTGCACATGGCTTCTTTCCAGAGCAGTCAAAGGCCTGCAGTGCTTTTCTCCGCCACAAAATGTCTTTGATTTCTCCTCAAGTGATGAGAAAATATAGTATACCATTTAACAAAGTAATTATTCAATTTTTCTTTAAATATTAATCAGTCAAATAAAATAAAAATATTATCTTTTAATGTTTGTGAAAGTACATCTTTTGTGATGAAGTTAATGTTTCTCTTGTTCTTTATCAGATTACTCAAGAAGCTGGCGAGATCATGATAACATTTCCATATGGTTATCATGCTGGTTTTAACCATGGCTTTAATTGTGCCGAGTCAACTAATTTTGCTACTCCTCGTTGGGTTGAATACGGTAAAAGAGCTTCCCAGTGTACTTGCAGGTAATTTCATATTCATGAAATGTATTGTTAATAAGTGTTCTATGATCAGCTTGCCATGTGCAAAATGCTATTACAATTGTACATCTTCAAGGATAATCTTTGGTTCTATCACTACTTTTTAAAAGACCATTACTACTTTCTCCAATACTGTGCCCTCCAGCATCTCGTGAATCGTTGGTCTAGGTGTTCACTCCTATCAGGGTGGGGGTTATGGAATAATTAGTGGCTAAAAATTTCTTGTTTAGATCATTTTGTTGTGAAATTGTGAAGGAATTAGTTCTGACTTTCTAACTACTATTTTTAAATGATGCAATATATTTAGCAGAATTTTTTCAAATGTATATAATACATATATTACATAGATTTTGTGAGGAGGATAGTAGGGCATTAGGAGGAGCAGCGCTGGTTATGTTCTGAGTCGCAGCTTGGTTTACTGACTTCAATGATGTCATCAAACATAAGGCTAAGCACAGAATTGCAAACATCGTAAATTTGAACAATTAGAAAAGGGAGAAAAGTCACTCTTAAATTTAAAACTCTCACAAAGGAAAGACCTAAGCTTTTGACCACCCAAAGTGTTTTACATGATTTAGTGGTATAAGTGATGGTTTGAATGAATTTTTAGACAAAGATTTACTATATTAGCTAAAAATTACAAAACCATGAAATTACCAGAATTACCAGAACCATGAAATTAATTGAAAAGGTATTCTGAAATTTTGGACAGCATTTAGTAAGTGTGGATGTACATTATATCAAATTTTAAATTGAGCTAACCAGCATATTTTTTTATAAAATAATCACCTAAACCTAGTAGGCCAAAACAGCAAAAAAAAGAGTTTTGTTTTACCTTTCTAGGATTTAAAAAAATGAAAAATGAAGTCAAAAATATGTTCCTCCCTGCTCTGAAAATTGACGATATTTTCTTTCCCGTGACGTCCATTTCATTTAAATCCATTCAGCTGTTTCCAAAATTCAACCTCTCAAATCTTAGTCTAAAGAATTTCTACAGGGACAATGGACAGTGTAGGTGATGTTCTAGTTTCTTTGGCTTATTTCAGTGCATCGCTTAGATGTTTGATTAGTGAATCGAGTAGTGTTAATGCACCACCCTGTCTTCTTCCCCTACCCGCCTGGATCTGAAATGTGAGGTGAACAGTATATTGAAACTTCTGCTGATTAAAATGCCTTGCTTGCTCAAGCATTCCAATTAACATTCCCATTTTTACAACTTTACACTGGAAGTTGTGGTGTTGCCAATTTTTATTACATAATTGTGTCCAATTACTAAACAATTACAGTCTCTGAACTTTTACAGAAGTAAGCAATATGTTTTGAGGGCTCACTGAACGAAGGAACATCTAGCACAAGCTGCCACTACCTTAACTGAATCATGGTAGAGAATGAATACAATTCAATATAATATTTTCATTTAAGGTCCTGGAAAAACTCTTCTGTTGTGTAGAAAGGACGAGCCTGCATCCATTTTACTAGTTGATATTTGTTTTGCTTTGTGGTGTCTTTCAGTTCTGAGGGCAGGGAATTGATGAAGCAACCTTCCTTGTAAAATGGTTTCTTTTCACAGAGAGCTAGATGATTTATATCCATTTATGTTTCTGCTTGAGTACCCATGTTTCTTGTTACCTTTCAGGATTATGAATATTCATATACAACATGACTTCCAGAATGTAGAGGGGAAACTACTGTAAGAATTTTTCATTCTTCAAATGCACCTCTGCGGGAGTCCCTTGGTCTTAAATTTGCTATTATTCGAGCATCCTTTTTCTGGTTCTTTAGGACTCTCTGCAGATTGGTCCTTGAGGAATTGCCCCAAAAAATGATGCTGTATCTAATATGTGACTATGAGAGCAAAGTAAGCAGTTTTTACTGCTTCTCTGTCACACATTTGACCTCCTCAAGACATAGCAGTCTGTGCTAATCCTGCTGCATACCCTGTCCATTTGTGTTGTCCATGATAATTTATTGTCTATCATCAGTCTCAGGTATTGTATCAGTTGAACCTCATCAAGCTAAGGGGATTCCCATCGCAGTATTCTTTTTATGTCTAAAGAACATTTGTTTGCTTTTGCTTTCATTGTGGGTCAAGTCATTATTTTTGCTGTATTTTGTAGCTATGTTGAAAGCAGAATTGGCTTCCATGTCAAGTGCATACGGGTCTCTCTTATTCAGTAGGAGCATAGTGTCGTCAGTATAGAGCAATGCTGAGCAGTTTTGTTTCAAACAGTTAACTATATCTATGGTATAGATAATATATAAGATTGGACCCAGTATGGAGCCCTGTGATACTGCCCTATTTATAGGCATACATTCAGATCGAATGCTGCAGTGGGTACCATTATTACAAATGTATTTTACTTCAGTCTGTTCTTTCTTATCTTTCAGATAACTATTGAAACATTGCTTAGCTTGACCACTGATACCTATATTATTTAATTTGTCCTTAACATTTATTATGATTTATACATTCAAATGCTTTGCTGAAGTCCATGAAGATGCTTGTTGTTGTATTTCCTTGTTCTATGTGATCTATGGCATATTCAATTAGGTTAGCAATAGCAATTATTGTTGATTTTCCTGGTACAAAGTCATGTGGAATGAGATACATTGTGGAATTATTTTGATGCAAGTATTATAAGCAAAATATGAGCTCTAACAGCTCTTGAGTAGCTAGACTCTGCCATGGTTCTGCTATTACTATTAATAGCGTACACAGTTTTCAAAAGTTTTGCCAGACCACTCTCTTCAATGATGTTACTGACTGAGCCCATTAATAAAGTTGACTAGTGAAATCCTCCTAATCTGGCAATCACATAAGACAGTTCAGAAACTCCTCTCTGACTAGCTATATTATTTCCTGCCTTCAAATGTAGTGGTTGATTAAATGTCACTGAACTCGTGGCTCATGATATAATGTTTTCATCCTTTCTACACCAGACAACAAAGTTATAAATAGAGTTTCGTAATCACTTCATGGAGTGTTGATGAAGGACTCGACTCCAACAAAAGTAGCCCCTTGTTACTTCCTCCATGAAACTTTTCCACCCACATGTGACAGTTAGGTAGGTTTCTGTATTAGCCTTGCTGATGATATATCTTTAAAGTGAGGAAAATTTTGACTGACGAAGTCATACGTTCTTGGGGTGATGCAAACTATGACGCTCACCACATGGAAATTATTATGTTCATCAAGGGTTTGTACATTGATGTCTCCATTATCATACAATATTTGTAAAAATGATTGCTTTTACAGTCAGAGTTGTGTGCATGATTGTTGATACTTGAAAACATATAACTTCTTTATGTTTTGAACAAAAACCTAGAGATTATAACGTGCCAATCAGTTTGGGGGATCTGTACTTCTTGTTTAAACAGGCTGCTATACCAACTTGCACAGGAAAAAAAAGAGGATTGGGGTCCCACGGCAGTAATCAAACTCTGTGCAATTGCCGTAACAATATTTTTCCTAATTTTTAATGCTTTCTCGCTTGTTCATACTTCGCACTTTGTGGTCCAATGGCAAAAATGTAGATCCAATGACAATTTTGGTCAATAAGTTTATTGAATAACAAAGAATCTGTGACTGAACTATCCATCTTCAAACAATTCAGTTCAGGCTTCCATACTTCCACACTACTTGCCATTGCTTATAAGTGAAGTGTGATCATTTGTACCACTATGACTTACGTCAACTTTTTTAATTGTAGTATTTGTAAATGGGAAAACGTTGCGTGCTATTGAAAATTATCTATATGGATGCGATAGGAGGTAGGAGATGGTCGGTAGGCTATTGTTAGTAGATGGGCCGCTTAGCTGGGAACCATATGAAGAAGATGAGATTTTGAGATTTTTGTTGTATGCGAAATGATAGGACATACATATTGACAATTATCAGATGGGTGTTTTGATGGTGCAGCTTTACCACTTAAATATGCCGCATGGACTTGAACTATTATAATAATAATTTATTAGTCTGCTAGTGAGCAGTACATATCACATTAAATGTAACTGTTGATCTTCATACAATCCAAACCCTGATGAAGAGGCCAACACACCTCAAAACGTTCCAAAACTGTAACCCAATGTAATAAAGGAATAATTGTGAACCAGTAATTCTGTAGTTGTAATGATTGTCTATAATTAAGACAATGAAGTACAATAAAGGAGTTGTTTACTGTAAAGATTAAAAAAAGACAATCGAAATTTCTTCATTGCATAAATAAAAGAAATTAATTAAAGAAAGAAATTATTTGCATCTAGAATTCAGTTTCTTAATATTTTAGTTCCTTTTTGTGCTCTGGTTTTGAAGTCTTGCATACTCTATGTTCAGTATATGTCATGGAAATAATAATAAACCATGTTCATTGCATGATCATGGAAATAGGATGTGGGTATATGAAAGTGGAAGTGGTTCGAGGACCTATATAATATGAGGATGCATAGTAACTGATTGTGTGTTTACTTGTATGTATATTTTTCTCTTGTAAGAACCAAGTGAATAGAAAAGTTCAATCATTTTTCAGGGGTGATATGGTGAAAATAAGCATGGACACTTTCGTAAAACGATTTCAACCCGATCGTTACAATTTATGGCTGCAAGGTAAAGATGTGGGCGCTCATCCGGAAGATTCATCCCGGCAATATGCTGCTCCAGCCCCTAGCCCCAAAGATGTATTGGCCAATAAGAAGTGAGTAATTTGTTTCTTGTAAAGATGTGCATATTTATCATTCCGAAGAAAGGTTGTTTGGAGTGAGAATGCAAAACGCATTGTATCCATGTAAGCAATTTTACAGGAAATTAAATGAACATTTGAAGGTTATATAGGAAGACATAATGTGAAAAAATTTTTTCATTTGATGAATTACGTTTGTTACAGAATGTGAGGTAATATTTTGCTACTAGCTTTATTCTTGTTTGGTTTGAAAAAAAAAAAATTGTATGAATATTACACATTTTGCTCCAAATTGAGAGCAATTCTTATAGGATATAAATCATTTTGAAAAGTGAAATGATTTAAATTGTTTTGTGCTTAATTTTGTTTGTAATTTTTCAAATTAAGTAATATGTTCAATTGACTATGGTAGTGTTGGTCTATATAATGTTGATACATATTTAAAATATTACCAGAATTGTAAGAAAAGAAATCACACTGCATATTATTGCTAGTAAAATTACCAAATTGAGGATATATCGATAGTCAAAATCATAAAGACTATGTTAAAGGAAAATAATCACAAGAAAGTTTTCTTCTGAAAATGTACTTTTTACCAATTATTTGGAAGTAATACATACCAAAATAAGATATAAAGACAAGTAGTCTCGGTGTTTAAACAGTCAGAAATTTCTCTTAGAATCAAGCCTGGCTATAATATTATTTGAACAAAAGAAGCATTTGAAGACCATTTTATTCGCCTGGATTAGATTAAACACAGCATCAGCACATGTTAAACACACTAAGAACATGTGTACATTCTTAGTTCAAAATGTTTTAAAATGGATACAACACATTTTGCATTCTAGTTCTTCATTTGTTATTCAGTTTAATAAATATAATATTAACTCTAATATTTAACGTTTCTGCCCTAATGCGAGAAAATTATCTTTTTAAACCTTTATAATACAAAATCTTTTATACTTATAAATTTTTTGTTGAGTATTTTAGAGAAGAATTTTCTGTTCTAGCAATACTGAAATTCCATCGTTTTTGGATACTCGTAAGAAGAATCATAAGAGACATCCAATTCATAAGAATAAAGGGTCAAATACATCTGGTTTGGCTCATCCAGATAGTGTTTTAGCTGAAGACATACCACCTGATGTCATGCGAATAGTTGAAGAAATGGAAGCAGAAGAAGTTGAAGATGTACCTGATGAAGAAGCATTAGAAGTCCTGGGTGATATATGGTTTAAAGCTGGAGAAATGGGTAATAACCTTTAGTAGAATTGACTTTTTTAATGTTCTACTTCCTCATTTAGTAACGAAGGGACTAGATTACTTGTTAAACAGTGATTATTCAACCCGAAAACTCAATGGGTATGGGTGTCTACTAAGGTGTTTGTCCCTCATGGGATGTTTGTCTGTCTTTTTGGAGCAGCATACTCTGGTATATCCTGAAATGGATTGTGGCTTTTTTAGTTGCAGAGATATCAACACTTGTGTTGTTAACACAACTATTTTTTCTCCAGTGCTTCTTTAAAGCTCAAGAAACAGCAAATACAAAGATATGACATTTATTGAATTTGTATGTACAAAAGCAGTGCTACAGGTCTGCAAATTTCTAAATATTTTAATCTGCTGACAAAGGAATGAGCACTTTCCTTACAGTGACGGAGAACCTCACGTTGTTGTGGGGCTAGGTCATTCTCTTCCCATTCATTATATTCAGAAATGTTTAAAAATTAACTGAGCTGTTATGCCGTTGTTGTTCATCCAAATTTCAAAAAAATGTATATCTTTGTATTGGCCTTTTCTTGGACTTAAGTAGCACTGAATAAAATCCATAGTTCCATTTAAACAAACAATAGAAGTGTCAAAATATGATTGTTTACTTATTAAGTAAAATTTAGGGAAATGCAAGTACTGGATCCTGATCATATTTTCTTGTTTTTCAGATCCTGATGAGATCAACAATTATATATCAGATCTGAAAAAAAAGAAGAAAAGAAAAGATGGCAGGAAAAAGAAGAAGAAGATGGACAAAGAAGGAACTGTTCCAGTTGATTGTAAGGCTCCTAAAGCTCCAAGAAATCCTGCATCATCGAAAAGTGAGGCAAAAGAACGAGGTCAGAAGAAAGGTAACATGAAAGTTAAAAAACCAAAAAAAGCGCTTGATAAGATAGATAAAGAATGCCGTGAAAAGTCCATTAAAACTTGTAATAAATGTGGTTTTATAATTTGCAAGAAGTTACCCAAAGGAGCTGTACAAAATGAGGCCATAATGTGCAAGTGTAAGAAATATCGTACCTGTAACAAAAAGCTCTCGGTATGTAAATTTTCTGGCACGTCAGAGCATAAAGAGACTTGCAAAGATACCTCTTCCAAAGTACATCGGTCCAAAAAACTGAAAACTACTACCACTTCTGTAAATGTTGATTTATCACCCGGATTAATACCTTACGAAGACACTTCCTCAAAAGCTGGATGTTCAAAGAAAGTTGAAAATTCTACCATCATTTCTGCAAGTGTTGATTTGTTACCAGAATCAATGCTTCACAAAGATAGTCCTTCAAACATTGATAGTTCCAGGAGACCTGAAAATTTCACTGAGTCTTCTGTAAATATTGACTTCTTCCCTGGATCAATACCTTTTATGGAAACTTCTGCAAAAATTGATAATCCAGGGGGAGTTGAAAATTCCTGTACCAGTTCTGTCAATATTGATTCATTATATGGATCAGTACCTCATATTGATAGTTCCTCAAGAATTGATCATCCGAAAATGCTGGAAAATTCTATCACAAGTTCTGTGAATGTTGATTCTTCACTTGGATCAATACCTTATGAAGTTTCTTCCTCCAAAAGTGAATGCTCCCAGATGCTGGAAAATTCCAATGCCATGCCTGTAAATGTTAATTCGCTACCTGGATTAAAACCTTACATGAATACTTTTCAAGGTAATTCCTCAAAAGTTGATTGTACTGAGAGACTTGTTAGCTCTTGCACCAGTTCTGTCAATTCATTCCCTGGATCTTCACTGTTTTGTGAAAAATCCACATTTTCAAAACCTACATGGCAGGCCATTCCATTGAAAGATCCTGAAACCAAAGGCAATCTACAAGGCAATAATGGAGGAAAAAACATAAATGAATTTTTGATACCCCTTCACAACATAAAACAGGAAAATCCTGCTGTAAACTCTGATTTAACCACAATCATACAAACTCCATGTGGAACTACACTACATGTTATCAAGACTGAAACTTGTATTCCTATCCAATCCCTGATCAAAGAGCAGAGTACTTCTTCTCAAACTATGTCATGCCATAACATTACTGCAGAGAAGGGCAAAGTGACTCCTATTCCTCTACCTACACCTTCTGTTACCATAGTACCCTACACTAAAATTGAAGGGAAAACAACATGTAAGAGGCCTATTCTTGGTCAGAAAGTTTACCCCAATAAATCTCTTATTGTTAGAAAAATTCCCTGTAACTATGTTAGTCAGCAGGGTTCACCAAAGAATTCTATCGAGATTCCCAAAGCAATGTCAGTTCCTGGTATGTCAGAAAATGGATCACTTGTGAGAGGTATACCAACCCAAATTGAAATTTTTTCACGAACTCGTGATGCTCATACCCAGGCAAATCTATCTGGTAAAGGTCCACCTAATTATTTTAAATTAAATCAAGAACCTACTTTTGGAGAGTATATGACATTAGGAGCTAATGTAGAAGTAGCATCTTCAAGTGTGAATGAAGTAAATCCTCTAAAAGTAGACAAATCTTGTATTCCTGTTGATGACATTGTGACATGTTCATCTTCAACAAAGGAAATTCCTGAGACCTCTCTTCCATATCAGGAGAATCTGGGTAGTGCTGAAGATTCTATCCAAAAGGCATTGCAAAACCTATTCGAACAATCTCGAATTAAAAATGAATTACTTCCAAAAGGTAATGGCTCTGTGGAAATTAAAATGGAAGAGCCAGGAGGAATGAAGAAATTACCCACTAGGACTACTATCAATATTGTTACATCTGATAAATTACCTGGAAAGAAATCTGTAACTTTATCACCAGGGCCAAGTATTACATCCTCTTCAATGAAGACATATCAATTTTTGTCTGGAATTCCTCATCCTGCTACTTCTAGCAGGGTATGTAATCCACAGTTGGGTAAAACTGTTGACTCTACAACATCTGTTAGTGAACCACCAAAGAAAACAGTGTTGTATGCAGTACGATGCAATCCAAATGTCATGTCTCCAAAGACTGGTAAGAGGAATCGGTTTCCTATTGGTAGTGCCTCTTCAACTGTAAATTCTAGCACAAGTATGGTTCCAGGAGGTTTTTCGAGTGAAATGTGCAATATTGAAAGAGGAAGTGAAAGTTCTATGAACTCTTTGAGAGCTACTCCTGTACCTGTTAAGAGGAAAAAGATTCGCAAACAATCTTCGAAGCCTTTTGAAGATCATTCTGCACCCAAAATTCGCAATATATCTCCAAAATGCCATACCCAAGATATGTCAGCACTGCAATCTGTTTTGGATAATGTAGTGAGAAGTACAGCATTTAATGAAGACACATCACAACCTGATTGTTACGAAGACAAACCTCTAGATACTGTATATAATAGTGTTTGTGCTACTGAACTTGTACCTACAGAAGCTGTTGCATGTGGTCAAACTGACAGTTACTCTTGCAACTTGCCTGATAGTTCAAAACCGCTGCAAGGGGCTTCTTCAGGTGATTCCTTCTGTGGTAAGTTGTTCCTTTTAATCAAAATTATTGAATTAGGAAGTGTAATTCATAACCTAAAATGATCTCAAAATATTAAGTATTACGATAGTTTGCTATATGTAAATTTTTGGGTGGATTTTATTTTTAAACTTTCATTCTGTAATGATTAAGAGTAATGCCATGGAATTTTCTTTGTTTACTTTGTTATCAAATAGTATCATTGATTAAATGTAATTCTATTGGAAACTTTATTTTAATGCAGGAAGATTGAGGTCCTTTTTTCTCCTAAGAGACCCCTTTTTCCTATTCTCTTGGTGATTCTTGACTTCATGACTTCTTATCCTAACCTAGGATTTAAAAATCTCTTTCGCTGACCTGGTTGTTGTCTCCTCTTCCATAGCGTTTTGCCGTCGATTATCAAAATGTTAATACAAAACGTCAACAAAACTGAAAAATATTAACAAAAGTGTTCAAAAAACGCTAAAGTCTTAATGAAAATTAAACACCTTTTTTTGTCTTCCATTTCTTCACAAATGTAATTCTTTTTTAACTTTATGAAGGAAGATAGATTTTCGTACACGTATGTGTGATATTTTACATTTTCATATTCACACATGCACATGCCTGCTTGTACAGATGCACACATCTGCATACACAGATTTATATATCTGCTGGGGAATGAAGTACTGATGGAGATGCAAACTTAGTGCCATGGGGTCACTGAATTTATTATGTAGGTAAGAAATCTGAAAGGGAGAAAATAGAGATCTTATTTCTGGATATTCTTGAAGAAGAAATATATTGATAATGTGAATATTTATATGAATACGCATGGTTTTTGGTGTCCAGTATGCCAACTTATAGCATTAGAAAATTATTTGTCAAACTTTGTGAAATAGTGTTATTCAATTCAGACGAGCCAGTACAAGTTTTATTTTTAGTTTGTGAAATTGATCAGCAAGCAGCTTGATAAGATGATTTTGCCCCTTCCATTCATCCCTCATCAATGTGGGAAAAAGGAAATGGGATGAGTTATGTCATTTAGGTGCTCTCGTTGCACATCATTTCTGGACATTTCATTATTGATGAAAAGCATTGAATAATAAGAATTTATTGATCACTCAATCATTACAATGATGTGTGGTGAATAATAACAGTAATAATAATGAAACAACAGTCATTTAAAATGAACTATTAATTGAGTGGTATTGGCCACTAACACTACGTACGTTTCTGCTTAGAGGGAGATTTGGAAGCTCTTGCTCCTATCTAGGGTGACCAGAAGTCCTCTTTTACACGGATGTGTCCTCAATTATATTTCTCTATCCTCTGTCATTGCAAAAATTGGAAAAGTCCTTTTTATTCATTGACCATAATATCATGTTTTTTTAAATATATACTTAGATTTGAAAAATATAAGAATATCTGTGCTATCTTGTAAATAAATAAAATCATGTTTTATACTTTGTGGACTATCTGTTCTTCAAAAAGTGGCCAATAAGGCAGAATGTTTATAATATACATAACAAAACACTCTTATCATTTAAAAAGTTTGATTAAATGTATTACAATCACATTATAGAACATAATTCTAACAGAAACAAATGTAGCCTAATGATTATATCCAATTTCCCTAATCACCCTCCGTCGAGTCAAATTTTCTTCATTTCAAATAAGATATTAGGTTTTCTATGTTTCAACCTAATATTATACTACTGTAATTTTTTAAACTAAACTTCTTCAACTGTCCTAAGAGATTCATGTGACTGCTTTCTGTTACTAAAAAGAATGGTTTAGACCATGTGATTACAAATAATTAAATGTCATGTTACTTCTGGGTTTGTAGAATTAAAAAATGTAAAATAATAAAGAAAAACAACTTATATTTGTAAAACCGGATTTACAATGCTTTACTTGAGTAAGTTGGTAATCTTTCAGATAATGAAGACAAGAAAATGATTTGGGACCACACTGCACCTTCCTTGGAACCTGCACGTGCTCGTGGTTTTGAATCTAATTCGAGTCCAAGTAGCCAGCCTCCTCAACTATTACCAGAGCATTGTTTGTTGAGTTGGCCTCCAAAGTTAAGCCCTGCAGTCCAAGTTCAAAGTTTTTCCAAACCTGTAGGAGAATCAACACGAGCGCAGCCTCCTCAGTTAATTCCAGAGCAGCAAACATCTTTTCTGCGTGAGTGCTCTAATTAAATTAGTATGTCTGTTAATTATGAGGCAAAATTTTGTATTTTTTAATTTCGCACTTTCCTCTCATACTGCAAACCATAACCCCCATTCCAAATTATACTCCGAGTCATGTAACTTTGCTGAAAATTATACAACATGTCTTCCTAATGTGTAATGCCAACTTCTACAAAAGCGACCATGTGCTGTAAAGAAATAAAAGTTAATAGGACATAAACAAAGACTCGAAATGATATTTGTTCCGCATACTGGATGCAGAAAGAACAGAACAGCACCACAAGAGCACACGATGACCGAGCTTGGCGATGGATTTAAGTTTTGAGAAATTCAAATGTCCTGCCAACATAACGCGACGTACAAATATTATTACTCTTATGGACGATGGCAAAGTAAAAGCATTGGCTATATTGAGCACAAGCTCAGTACCAACATCATGTTAGTTAGACTGACAATAAATAAATAATTTATTGTGAAGAGAGCTGTTACAAACTACCTATGACCACATTGAGGACAACAAAGTAATTTACTGCAACTGATGTACAATAAACTAATGAGTTTGTTTGTGACGAAGCAAAGAAACATGACTTGGAGTATATGTAATGTTTCAAGACCCCCTCCCCCAGTTAATTATAATCTTCAAATATGCTCCATAGTACAGATAATGTGTGAAATGAAATATTAGTAATTACTTAGTAGATGGATATAGTTATGGAAATTAAAGCCCGGAAGTTGAAATTATATGAACAGTCTGACACGTTTATAAAACGAGTGCAGGAAGGACTGTGAGAAAGGTTCTTTTCAACAAGCAGAAGATGCAGACCCGAACTATGGTGGACGCATTATTTTAAAGATAATCTGAAATCGAGATGAGTTAGAGGCTGGTGGTGGAATACAGTGCAGAGGGGAAAGGTCTTGTATTGTTGAGGAGTCTAAAGCTAAACTAGAAGGGCCATAATGCCACAGGAAGAAGAGTTACCTTACTTTTTCTGTAATTATTTTATTTCTAATAATGAATATACCGTATTTAAATAACACAATGCAGAACTTTTTTTCAAAATGGTGGAAGTTTATTTTTATTCATTAATGTATTGTAGTTATACGAAGGGTGCCAAATTAAAAATTTAAAGTGTATGCTCAACGCTAGCTCATACTCTTCTCCTGTAATGAATTATATTGTTTACAAGTGGTCTCTTTCTAGAAAATAAGTAGCTGTAATGTTTTTACACTCTTATAGAACTGCCATGTGTTCCAAATTATGGGCACGACAATAATAGCTACTGTTATTGCATACTAGCTGTACATTTCATGTTGTCAAGCAATTTACTCCTGCAACTTCCTCCCACCCTTCTCCTCAATTGTTTTTTGTAAAAAAAAATAGACTATTTATAAAAGAAAGATTTTTATGTTCTTATTAATAGTTTTTCAACTTTTTTACAAAATTGACAGTTTTATTTTTCAATTATTTATCTTTGAAACTTGGCTATTCAGTCTGAGAGTTCGTCATGCAATCTGTGACGTAGTTCAGGCTCAAAATGCTTTTAATAGTCCTAATATATAGGATATAATTAATTTTCTATTATTATTATTCAACTCTTTAATTGTGTGGATTGTGGAGTCGTTTTCCACCTGGGTATGAGGATGTAGAATTGATTCTACAGAAGTGGGCAATCTACCAAAATTGTAGTATGAAAATGTAATGGGAACCTGAATTATACCACATGCAGCTGAAATATGATATTTCGTTTCAATTTCTATGAGATAAGGATGGTGGGACTGTGTGAATGATAAGGAAGTAAAACATTCTCTTAATTATGCAGGTCATCATTATGCATTCATCTACTTAAATCTGTATAAATGTGTTTTAGAAAATTCAGTTCCATATTCTTGGAGTAATTTTCACATTGTATTCCTTTTTTGTGTAAATGTATCGGAAACTAAACATAAAAATTGTTTGTGTATGTTAATGAGATGAATTTTTGTTTCAGATCTATCAGTGAGTCCTGCTACAGAATTGATCAAAACCACTCCATTCGATTTGAAACTGGAACAAGCCTACAATTGCTACTGGAGCAAGGAGTTTCCTCATTGCTCTCAATGTGCAGTCGTCAACTGCAGAAAGGTTTTTTATTCAATAATTTACTCTTATCATTTCTTCTCGTAGTTTTGATTTGTGATCATGAGTAGGCTGGGTGTCTTCACAATATTCACCCCCCCCCCCCCNTCTCCTATCCCTAAGAAACACTCGAACTATGAACTCTGTAATAATAGCTCGTTCATTGAATTGCCATCAGACTTTCTTATTATAAATACTGTTAGTTGTTTTTTTGTTTTTTGTTTTTTTTTTCCTGTGCATGTTGAGTGATGAGCACTCATTTGTGTGGGTATGATTGCTCCTTAGAATTTTGAAGAGTTAAAAGATACCTTTGTCGTTTTAGTATTGCAATTCACAGGCCTGAATTTTAACTTCTAAATTTCTCTTTTTAATTTGTTTGTGGAAGCCCTGAAACTATACCAAATAATCCCTCAGTGGTTAAAGTGATGAAAATGAACCCATAAAATGTTCGAGTTTATTTGATAAATTTCTGCTAGCATTTTGGATTTTAAATTGACTATTTAAGTTGTTGTTGTTGTTTTCCCTATAGTTTGTGATTTGCTTCTAAACATTTATGGACTAAAACAGATTACATTTCTTGTTTAGGAAGGAGGGCATTGGATTCATGCAAAGGCTTTTTCATTGTGTGAACATACTTTCGCTGTCACTTTTTTATATATTTTGTGTGGCTGGACTTTTATTTTACTTTTTTGCTGCTCTTTAAGTTTTCCCCCTTTGCATTTTAATGTATTTTTCTGTGTAATGAAGCACGTCAGTCGGTGAATGATTTTTCTGTGGTTTGCCTTAGTTTTGAAGAGTTACAAATATTTTTGTAAATTCAGTTTTGTTGTTTATGAAAGGCCTTCTACTAATGAATCTTATAAATGTCATTATCGGTGACTATTTTGAAAAGAGAATTTTAACATTTTTTTCTGATCTACTAATGCTGTGGGATAATTAGGACGGCTTGTTCTTTGACTAAAAAGTTCTTTAAATATAATCAGATTAAAATTGAACTTACTTAAAATAATTAATTGTTAAATTTAAATCAGCTATGTATAAAGTGTTGGATGCTCATTGTGTGCGTCATAGGTTATCATTTTTCTATTTTTAAATTCAGCTCTACCACAAAATTCTGAATTCTCTAAATATTTAATATGTTCATAACAGAGAGAATGGAGTGACACTGAAAATAATCATGACACCACAGATTAAAATATCAATGCTTAAGTCTGATTTTGGTTTTTGACATGCATGCTATATGATAACTAGTTAATGTATTGCACTCTTTTGATGATAATGGGAGAAAACTTCGGATTTTGTCTTGTTTCTTGTAACATTTCTACTTTTTGACCTTCAGTATTTTGGATAGTAAGTGTGAGGCCATTTCATGCTCTTCTGTGGTTAATTATTTTAGTTCTTTTAAAATAAATTATTATTTTTTGTAAAATAATGTTTCAGAAGAATTGAAATGCAAGTGACTGTTGCATGCCTCAAAAATAAATGTTTTTGCATTGTCACTTTCTTGCCAGTGTTGCCAGTTCTGAAATACTGTAATTTTCTTCCCTTTTTTTGAAATTTTGTGATTCTCCTCTTTGTCTAGTTGCTTCTTCATTCTCCCTTGGCCTCTTCTACTTTCTTCTCTCATATCCCATGTTCCTCTCTTGGTTGGGTCAAGAAATTTTCTCTCTTTAAAATGCACTGAATTGTATCCAGGATTCAATTTATGAAATTAATAAATTTGCCATCAGCCATGAATTAAAAAATATTTCTTGTGATTGAATACAGTGTAAGATTTAGTAATTTACAATCGTATTTAGTGTTGTTTTTTTCTTGTGTGAAGTGTACATTATGCTTATTATGGAAATTTTAATTGCGTGTTTTTCAGATTATAAATGTGATTTACTTCACATTGTTCTTAATGAATCAATCAGTGCATATGAGCATGGTTAGAAGATTGTTTTTAACTACATTCTCAGGCCAGTTTGCTATTTAGAGACTTAGATCGTGAATATATCCATCATTATTTGTGACTTGCATCTGCTGACCAGATTATGACTTTTAAAAGCTCTTGTGAAAATAAGATTCCTGCTTGTATAAATATGCTCTTAATATGAATCTTACTTGCCAATATCTTTATCTGCTCATTCATTTATTTTGATTAGCTTTAGAAAGTGCATATCTCGCTGTAACTGTCTAGGAATTTCATATTAACTACAACTATATTTTTTCTCAATTTTTGTTTGTGTTCATTTATTAAATAACAGTAAATAGAGATTTTATAGCAAAAACCTTTTCATCAAAATTGATGCAGGATATTTTCTACTATATTTTTACAGGTTAGTGGTTGAATTATTATTCAAGGCCATCAAGTGACTTACAGTTTTCCAACATTTTAAAATTATGAGTAATTTTTTATTTACATGCTATCTTTTTCTTAATTACTTTTTCTCATGTAAGTGCAGTCATATCTATTGAACCTTTATTTCTTATCTTATTACAGTTCAGAATCACATTTGCTTTATGATTATTTTGAAAATTATTACTTTTGAGTCGTGTTCAGTTTTATTTGCTTCCCTGTTAAATTTGCATTATTATGAAAGACTTCTCCTCAATGGTCTGTGGCCTAAATTCTCTTGTTTTTAGAAGAGTATGCAGGATGTATCTTATGCTGTTTGAATTGTGAAATTAAATTTTTATTTTCTCTTTAATTTTGTGAAATAGTTAAAATTTGGTAGGTTTGAAAAGAGTGCTAAACTGAGATTTCCTCATTGATACATAGTTGTCACACAAATATAAAATCAGTATGTTGTAGCATTGAAATGCCCTTTATGTGTCATTTCCTTTTTCGTGAGGTGGTTGGGATATAATCTGCAGGGTTGTCTTTGCTTCTCGTGTTTTAAACTCGTGATTCCGTTACAGTGAAGAATGTTCGATTCAAAATGCTATGCATGATGGGTTCCTAACCTCTCCATACAAACATCTCTTGACAAAAACATTGATGCTTACTGGAGAGTTCACTAAGCTGTCTGGGTCACTTTCTGGTAGCATAAAATGAGTTATTTTATCTGTGAAGTATTGATAATGAAACGTATGTTTGAACACACTTTAAACGTTGCCATTTCTTTTAATTGTTAAATTCAAATCATACTTGATGCAGTGTAAGAAAAATTTTACCAGGTTTAAAACTTGACAAACATGATAAGACTGTGCTGGAAGAGTCCAAAACTGGATGTGTTGCTTATTGTTTTTTACTTAACTTGGAAATAAATGTCCATAAAAAAATTTTACACCTGCATCAGTGTGTTGTTATTATTATTATTTTAATATTAATTAACACTGCATGTTTTGTGTGACAGTGTGTGGATTTAGTAAGTGCATAGTTAGTGAATTAAATGTAATCGATCAAAATCCTCTTGCTAAATTTTTCATTTTATTTTACACTGCAGCAAGTCTGGGATGTGATAAAATGTACCCTCGCAACTTCTATGTGTTACCATTATACCATCAAAAATAAATTTTTTTGCAAGGATATGGGCTATGGTTACTGAACAAAAAAAGTGTACGAATCTTATATTGTCGTAATGTTTTTCATTGAAGATTTATTGTTATTTCTGAGTGGGACCGATATTAAGAAAGCAATTTCCATTTAAAGATCTATCTAGAAATTTACTGAGTTGTGTGTGTACCATTGTTTGTATTTCTCTTTTTTGTTTTTGCCTTGCATTTAATTCTCAGGAACGCATCCTTAACAATTGGTAGGAATTGTAGTGTAGACAATTCTGCTATAGTACGACACAATGTCAAACAAATGTTTAAATCCTCACTTCTGTTTCTTTCCTATGACTCAATAAAATATGTTGATCACTGGCACATCAAAATATGGTGACCAATTTAATTGTGGTGTCTTATAAATTTTTTAAAAAAATGCTCTATTGTCAGAATTATTTCTTAAGAGTAATATTATGGTTTGGTAATATAGTATATCCCTATTCCTGATAAATGAAAATTATTTCCATTTTGAAAAGAAACATACATACATTCATTTCTTAAGTTGCTGAAACAAGAGTAGTTTGATATTTTATAAGTTATCAAAACAAAAATAAAGAGTTGTTGGCTAATTTCTAGGATATCAAAATCCTCTAGTTCTTCAGGTACCAAATTATTTTTTGAAAACTAGTTGGTTCTTGCAGTTTTGTTCTGGAGGTGCCATGGCAAAAGACTGGAAATCGAGCAGATTGGTAAACAAGCCTGCAGTGAGCCCAGTCTGGTTTCCCATACGCACTCCTACTAAGGTAATGTTTATTTGCAACTGTATTGGGAGTTGAAGTTTGATCACTTTGCTTATATTAAGAAGAAAATTCACACATATGATAAATCTGAGTTTCTGATTTTCAACCTCTTTAATATTTTATGAACATTAAATTGTAATATTGTATGGGGACAGAGTATGTAAGAACTATGTATAGTGTATGTTGCTTACAAATTGTTCTATCAAAGAACTTCATAAATTTAGCTATAAAAGGATTTTTGATGGAAACAATTATAAAAACATACACATACATAAATAATTTATTCATATCCTTCATTTTTTTAAATTTGCATTTTAAAATTTTGGTGTAGTATTAGAAGATTAGATTTGTAGAAGTTTCATTGCTTTTGGAGCATTTCTTTTCAGTTTTGATGATATAAAGGATTTAGTCTTGGTTTAATACTGTTTGAGGTAAATTACTATATGTAAGTTTACTATAGTTATATTTCCCTTACTAACACTTTTTATGGGATGCGTTGCTGTTGTAGCCCATTTCTTTGACTGTGGTAGGAAATAAGAAATTTTTTTATATAAGCTTAGTCTTATTTGTCAAATAAGATCGTCTAAAGAGAACACTGGAGTGTGTGAATAATGAGAGAATTTAACAATGTATGAATGGTGGTGATTGCATTTGTGTGTTGTATTTGAGTGAATGGAATATTAGGATAGAAGAGGAGGGTATTAATCAAATGGAGAATTCAGCAATAATTTTTATGTAGTTGTGTGTATTTTAAGTGAAATAATAATAGAATGCAATAATTTGAACCTACAATAATTTTTTTGAACTATATTCAATTATGTACCTTTTCTTTACTTCTTATATAATGTAAAGAAGTAGGTAAGATGTACATAACTTCTCAAGATTTGGCACATTCACTTTATACCTGCAGCACCAGTATATATTCCTCTCACTCACCGTAGCGTCTGGTTGTGGCGGCTCGTCCAGTGACAGGAGTGAAGGGTTTTTGTCCCCTTAATTTACGTAGCCTCAGTGATGTGTATGTAACAGAAGTTTATTTATTACATCCTTCCCTCCCACTATTTTCTCTGAAATTATACTGCCCCTTCACCTGTTTATTATGACACGGGCCGCCATTGGCATCTGATGTAATAATTTTGAAGGGTTTATTTCTACAATGATGTCCTCAATGTGATAATGACGTGATTCCTAGGATACCTCTTCTTACAACATAGTATTTGTCTTTCTCGTAGCTCTCATGGGATTTTTTTTGGGTGGGGGGCTTTAAGTGCTCGTCAACAGCAAGGTCATTAGAGCCCATAGAATGTAAAAGACATCTTTATGGTGAAATATGTGAAAACATATGCATTAGTTATAAAGAAAGTTGGGGAGTGCAAGTCCAAAATGACTCTAATGTAAAGCAAGTCCCAAGTCCAAAAAGACCATTTGTTTACAGCTGATTGGACATTTTTAGCAGGAAATTCTGTAGCTCGAGGAACGTGTATGTGACACAAACAAGAGTTCGTTGCAGTGGTGCACCCAAAGGGTGTGTACTTTGAGTGCTGAAACCCTCCCCTGGTGAGTGGAAAATAATGAGAGAGAGTCATAGCAGTAGAAAACTCGCAACAAAATATGAATGACACATCAATTATGAAGCCTGTGCGTTATGTTTTTATAGATTTGTTGTGTACTGTATACTCTTATCGTGAATGATTGGAAATAGGCTAAATATACAGGCCAACAATTAAACTAATGGACTACATTTTGACATAAGAAAGAACTTTGTAAGTCAGAAACTCATTAAATGAAAGTATAATGGTCCTGCTAGTTTGAACATGCACAGAGAGATTACAGTTGACTGAGATATAGTGATTAAAATACTGCCCATCAAAGGATCAAGAAAATTGAGTTTGCATTATGAAGATGACTCAACTATTGGGCCATATTCTATACACTTTTGATCAGGGGTCAGCAAGGGATGAGGTTTGGCAAAATTTTGTATGATGAATAAAGCTAATGAATCTTATTTATTTATTTATTCATTAGTAACAGGATATTTTGATTACCAACAACAAATTTATATTTTTTCAAACTGGAAAAACAAATAGTATGTCTTCGTTTTAAAAATATTTTGATTAAATTTGATGTACTGGAGATGGTTTTGCAGTGGATGGGTTTTATTTTAAGTTAAATGTGTAAAACAATTGTTTTACTCTATTGTTTATAGTCAAGGATACCTGGAGAACACTTAGTATTCTAAAACTCAGAAACTTCACAATACATGTTGAATTAGTAAGTAATGTTAAGTGGTGAAGTTTTAGAGCACTGAAATATTTGTTGGAATAAGTATTATTACTCTGATATTTTGTCTAACATTATAAGACTTCCTTTTCATTTCTCTCTCTTTGAAAAGGAGATAATGTGTACTTTGTTTGTCAATCCTCTGTAAATATTCTATGTTGTCATTACTGTTCATCCACTACTCTTCAGTTGGTCTACATGTATGAACCTATTGTTAAAGCAGACTTCTTAGTCTTCCTAAATTTATTTTTTATTGTCTGATATTGACTCACTGATTCTTCTTGAAATACATTTATCATATTAATCTCCATTTTCTTCACGATTTCTAATAAGTGGTGTTTTCCAGAAAGGCTGCATTTATCAAAACCTCCATCATCCTGGATCTTGGAAATTATATTTTGAACTATTCAACCAATAAACCAATCATTACCTCTCCTGTAGTCTCCTGCTTCGTAGATTTTTGAAACTATTTCTTTCTGTCTTTAGCTGTGTCTCCATTTCTATGAGTTATGTTTCATCTAACAGTATCATACATTATCATTTTCCTTTCCATGTGCATTTATCCAGTACCCCCCACTTTTTAAAGCATTGCATAACATCCCTCTTGTCTTTAGTGATCTTTTGTCAAATGTGTCCCCATATTGTTGCTCCTAATGTTTCGAAAAAAGTTCAATATATATAATTATTATTCTATTAGTTGCAACCCAAGATACTTTAATGTTTTTCATTATATTTATTTTCTATTTTTAAATTGCTTTCAAATTGCAGGATTCACATAGATCTTTAGGTCAGCACTTGGATGTCAAATTATTATTAACATGTCGTGAGTGTCTTCTTACTGTTCATTCTGGTTGTTATGGTATTGAAGGCATTCCTTACAACCCTAAAGAAGATTGGCTATGTGAGAAATGCTCTGAAGGAAAACAGGATGAGGTACTTTGAGTACTGTTTGATTTTTTAGTTAAATATGAACGTCAGGTGACCCATTGTGTATTTTTAAATTTTAGACATGTTGTTTATGTCCCATTCGTGGGGGTGCAGTGCGAAAGACTACGGATCAGCGTTGGGTTCACCTTTTGTGTATCATGACCATTCCGGGCATGGTACTTGGAAATGAAGTCCCAAAGGGGCAAATTGATATCAGCAGTATTGGATGTATAATCAGTAGTGAGGTAAGTTTTGATACTTTAAAACAGTATGAGTCACTGATAATATGTGGTATTCTTCTTGACAATTTTACTTTTGAATGCAAGCTTCTATCACTGAAATTTTTTCTACGGTGTTTATTTGATTGATGGTAATGCTGTATTTTCCCAAGAATATTATGATGTTTTTCATGTATAAGCAATTTCATAAAAACAATACTCATAATCAGAGCCTATTTCTTAAGACTAGCGAAACACATGCAAAAATCTGTGAGAGACATGTTGTCAGTCAACTGGACTGTCCCTGTCTACTGTATTTCTGACTATTAAGTATCGTAGGATTGTGTCATTGATAAATTCAATCCTGTTAAAAAGCAATATTTTGACAAACATTTATAGCCATCCTCATACCACTTGGTTGGAGGTAGCTGCAAGCTACTTACTCCTTGCTTTCCAATGTAGTGCGTTTTTCATTTATACACAATAAAAAAAAAAAAATTTATTCATCCAAATACTGAGAAACAAGAGCTTCGGAACTCTTTGAAACATGTTTGTTTGAAATATATCCAAGTTTTTCTTTATCACTATTATAGTTGTATGTATGAGCATTCAAAAATGGGTTGATAAACAATTTTTGTGTGTTTGAGGGCTCCCTCGGTTGTAATGCATATGAATTTTTTGTCAAAATTTGATTTTTTAAATTTTTTCTACAAAATCCCAAAAAATTGGTACAATGTACCATGTTTATTATTACAATGAGAAGATTACTGCTTGTGAACTCTCAGTTAGGTGAAATTGCTTATTTTATAAAGAAGAGTGAGTGAGAGTGAGTGTGAGTGAGTGTGTGTGTGTGTGTGTGTGTGAGTGTGTGTGTGAGTGAGTGAGTGAGTGAGTGAGTGTGAGAGAGAGAGAGAGAGTGAGCGTGAGAGAGAGTGAGTGAGAGAGAGAGAGTGAGTGAGTGTGTTTGTGAGAGAGAGAGAGAGAGAGAGAGTGAGTGTGAGAGAGAGTGAGTGAGTGTGAGTGAGAGTGAGTGAGTGAGTGAGTGAGTGGTTGGAGACATGGGTGTTAGATTGATCATTATTCCTTTTGTCTTATTATGTTCTAGAAATGTAAATACTGCGGATTGACTGAAGGAATTGTGATAATGTGCTGTCAGTCCCAGTGTAATACAGTATTCCATGCTAGTTGTGGGCTTGTCTGTGGTGCTGAATTTACTGAAAATAAATGGAGTCAAGTTCCTCAATTACGGCTTCCTCAACTTCGAGCTCGATGTTCAGACCATGCTATTCATCGTGCAAAGGTAAGCACTTATGTGCTCAATTTTCTTTCAAAGATATTTATGTTGTTCCAAGATGGCCATGATAAGCACCTAAATGTATTTTGCTCTAATAAAAATTTTATTTTAAATAAATAATAATTTACTGTCAAACAAAAAAGCATTGAAATGAAATTTGAATAAAATTGGAAGGATTTTGTGGTTTCAGTTGAAATTTTTAGTTATCAGTAAGCTCTGTGGCGTTAATGGTTGCTGCACTATTTGTTATTTTAAATTTTCTACGGTATTTAAAATTAATTTTAAAAATATCACCTCTTTCAATCTCAACTTTTATATTTTTCTTCTGTTTATGAATACATCCCATAAATATTAGACAAAGAAACTTATTTATGTACATTTACAGTCCACTGTCTACCCTGTTCTTTGCCCACCAGGATTATATATTCTTCAGAATACATTTCTTTCTTTTCTGTTTTTCTCATTGTTGAACATAGTTGAACTGTTGTGTTGTGTTGTCTTTTCGATCCTTTCTTGTCCTGGTCCCTGTATCGTCATGTCTTCATGTCCTCTCTGCTTTGAACTCCATAATCTGTTCCATGTATTCTTGTCATCCCCTCAAAAAGCTAATCCAGTCCCTTGCATTAGGTTTCCCTGTTTTTATCATTCGTCTCATCCACCATCTTCTCACCTCATTATACATATCACACTCAAATATCACATGTTCCACTGTCTCTTGGTAAGGAAATGTAAAATGTCAATGGCCAGGTGGTAGGTGAGTCGATATAGACAAACATCATTATTAGAAATGTATTACGTTTAAAGGACACATGGCTGTGTTTATAGGAAAGTCCTGTTTTGATTGTTTCATGTACTAATCACATGGCTCTTTACTGTTGAAAGGAATCCTTTGTAAGGCAAACCAAATGTAGTTGTGTGTGCTCATTTATATTATTTGTCACTGAAATTATTCAAGATCAGGACTGTTTTCTATGTCTGTATTACATGAATAAACATACAAATAATTTATTGTCAAAGAAAGAATTTAAAAACTTTATGACCACATAGTCTTTACAACAATTTTATAACGATATATTTATAAGAATATATATTTATTTTATAACAATCTATTAATTAATTCTCCATAGTTTTGGACCTTGCCCCTTTTTAATCTGAATTAGGGATTTATTTATATTTCTGAAGTTCAAATGTGGATAAAACCAATGTGTTATAGGTGTGTGGTGTTGAACGTGGCCATCAAGTGTGGGCAAGGCACCAAAACGGTCGCTATTATAAGGGTCGAGTAGCATCCATCGATGAAACTATGCTATTCATGGTTCTATATAACGATGGGTCTTTCAGTGATGATGTCAGCCCTCATGATGTCAAAGTAAGTGTACATGATGATGAACTTTGTATATTTTACTGCTTCCTATGTTTTAAGAAATGAACTAATAGTAATTATGTACTGAGTTGGTACATTAATTTGTTTTGATGAATTTTTGTGTTGTATATTGTGTATGTAAGTTAACATCTTTTCATTCCAGTTTTCCCAAAATTTTTCTTTTTTGAAGTGGGTGGAAACACATACGATACTTAAGTTTGTGATTCACCTGCTATAATTGAGTGTGATGTGATGTATCTACACAGACACAAAATCTCTCTGTTAACAGTTTGTTTAAATAGCAATGGAGGAACCAAGTGGCTTTTAATACCTTATTTCTTATTTAAACAATAATTTTAGATTTTTATATTTGTTGATAAAAGACTCAAAACATAAAATTTGAACGTTGTGAATAAGTACCACATGTCCACAATCATAAATTTTGAGAATGATTGCTTTTATTTTCAGAATTTTCTGTGTGATAAAGGAGGGCCACCTCCTATTGGCTCAGATGTTCAAGTGTTGTGCCATCATGATGGCAAATTGTATGATGGGAAATTTCTTGGCACACATATTAGAATTATGTTTCAGGTAAGTACTTCTAGTTGATTTTTTTTACCTCTTATCATGTAATATTTCATTTATTATCCTAAAAATCTCGTTATGTTTAATGTCTTCTATGTAATTTACTTAGGAAAATGTATTTGAACTTTATGCATGAAACATTCAATTCTGAATGCTCTAATTCTTCTCTGCAGATTGATTTTGAAAATAATACTCGATTGACTCTTCCAAGGAATGATATTTACAATGAGATAGATTTACCAACTCCTCAGATGTGTACAAATTTGGTAAGATCTTTTGATATTAAGTGGTTGCGCAGAAGACCATAAAAATTCCTTATGGTCCATGTCCATTCACTAATGAAGTCTTTATTTTTTCTCTTTTCCTCCAGTGTTTTAATACTTTGTCTTTTGTGTGTAGGGTGAAACAACGCTTTCTGAAGGAAGTTAGAATCTTATTAAACCTACCATGTAGGCTGTAAAACATTGTCTTCTCCAATGTTACAAAGTGGATGACAATTGACATTACAAAGACTTTGGCTGCAGTGCTTCTCAGCTTGTGGCTGATGTATTATCTGGTCTCATATTATTTTAGTTAAAATTCTAGTTTGATAAATTTGCGTGTAAAAGTGTGTCTGATCAAAGTACGTTATTTTTTAAATGTTTTTTAGTATAAATGTTTATGTGGTATATGTATGTTCAAATATAAGTTTATGTTGTTTTTTATTTAAACGTACAAAATATCCATGTAAATAACAGATCTATTTATTGTCTGTGTGCGTGAAAAATAAATCCAACTTTTTAGAATATTTGCTCACTAAACCTTTTAAAAAAAGATCAGTTTATTTCATCTTTGAATAAGTAGAACATTGTGATATTAGTTGTTGTATTTCTATTGCAGGTAGCTCTGTTCATACAGTGAAGCTTCCTGTATTGAGTTTCAATATTTTTATAGTCAACTTCATATAGTTATTTGCTAGCCAAATAGTGATTTGTGAAAGAAAAGATTGTATAACAACAATCTGTTGAAAATGTTACTTGAAGTTATTAAATTCAAAATAAATGGTGCTTAAGCACTCAATACATTTTATAGATTATTTTCAAGTATTATCTGTAGTCAAATAAAATATCTAAAGAAGCACTGTTAAATTCAACTTCTTTGTCCTGTATCAATAAGGTGCTCACTTTTATTGCATCAGTTTGTAAAATGAACTTTAAGTACAATGTTGAAAATAATCAGAGTACTTACGTTAGTGCAAATCATAGGCAGAAGTGTTACTTTTGTATGTGAGTGACATTTTAATATTTCCTGTCCAAAAACATCACCAGATTTTCATCTTTTCTGTGTTATTTACCATTCTTTTATAGTTTTTGTTTTTAAATATTATTGTAATTGCACATAACTCATTTTGAAAGAGAGCAAAATGTGTAGTTTATATAGAAATTTTATAAATAAGAGTTTTCTAATAATCTTAGCCCAATGAAGTCGAGACGACTTTTCCAAATTTCATTAGGGAAAATACATTTTTGTGGCTTGGTTATACCCAGCACTAATCTCTTATTAGATAAGGAGATCAAACCAAGATTATTATTAAGATGTGTTATATTGTTCCATCCTCAAGTGTTTGAAATCGAACATTCTTACAAAAGAGAGCAAAACAATGTTAATCGGATCACACAATGTTGCAGCTATAATGCATCATTCTCTGGATTGTCTAACATTTGTTTTCCAAGATCAGGCAGAATCATTGTATCAGTAGTTTAGATATATATACTGGTTTAACTGTCCATCTCAAACTCCCTTTACTTTGAAGCTCTTTTATAATTTGCTCACTTTAGCATTGTGGTTGTCATTTGTGTCTCATCATAATCTTTGAATGTGTAAAAGTTAAAATTTTCGTAAAATAAAAGTTAACAGAAGTGTTTTTGTGAGGCACATTAATAATAGAAAAACAATTTTACCAATAAAACCACAATTAAGCTTATGGACGGACATTATTTACAAATGATAAAATTTAACTTAATATTCTTTTCCAAAACTATTACTCTTCTGTTTACTTACCTAATGAGCCATTCAAGTATTGTGTTAATGCCATGGAGAGAAGAATTTTCAGTTCATAATTACCTCTATCAACTGGGCAGGGAAAGGAAATGAACTGGTAAATTATGCAAACACAAAGACGAACATTCATGTCTTTGTTATGAAGATGATAAGTATGAAATTTTTAAAGTGAGATGTTGAGAAGACTTCTTCAAACCTTGTTTGTAGTGCACCTGGTCTAGGAAACATTTAATATAAACTATCTGTAGCATGACTTGTTCTTTATTATTACTGTTTGGGGGGAAAAAATGTGTATTTTGTATAACAGAAAGAATTCTGCTGAGAATGTAATTAATCTAACCCCCTAAGGCAGGTCTAGATTTCTTGTTGACTACAATGAAAATTACTTCACAGTGCAATAAATTATTATAATTATCCGTCGGCCACACACTCCACTTACTTTTTTACAGCAGGAACTAGTTTTGGAAGCTTTTGCTTCCATTCTCAGCTGCTGCCGACTAGTAGACCATAAACTGAGCAAGTAGAGTGAGTCGACAGTAGCTAAGGATGGAAGCAACAGCTTCCAAAACTAGTTCCTGCTGTAAAAAAGTAAGTGGAGTGTGTGGCTGACAAATAATTACAATAATTTATTCTTGTTGACTGTTTAGAGCTGTCTAAATTTTGCTTACAAAATACTTGAATTGGCTTTAATATTTCATTATTATTTATCAAATAAGAAAGTTCTTTAAAATTCACATTTACAGCTTTTGACTCAAATTGTGATTTATTTTTTTTTTGTAAGGAGGCAGGGATATTCAGTTTTCTTGAGGAATAAAGAGTAAACTGTCTCTGTTGAGGTCCTTCCTCCTTGTTTTTAAAGAATTCAACTTAGATTTGTTGTAGAAACCTACTGCTTCTGTGGCTTGTGTTCAGGAAATTTTGCTCTTCAATGACTTCTCTTGGCTTGATTTGAAATTTTGTCATGGAGGAAGTGGAGACTGGTGCATAGGTATCCGTGAAGGCAAATTAAAATGAAGTGATATCCTTAACAGTTATTATGTCTCTAATCGTTGATCAACTCAAAATAGTCTATCTAAGAACATATCTCTCCTGCCTGCTGAAGGTGGGGAAAATGTTTCAAAATTCATGATAATTTAATTAATAAAATATCATTAGCTTTAAACAATTAGGCAATTATTGAGTTATCTATCTATGTATTGTTTTGTTTTTTTTCTTTCCGAGTTCTTTTGATCGATTCAGAACTGAGCAAGCCCACTGAAGCTTATTTCCATTATCCTTGCCAATGTTGTTTATGTATTATGTTCATGTATGTAGAAGAGTTTTGTAATGTTTGTCTTTATTTACTCCCAGTTCTTTTGTATTTAAAATTTGAATGGATACCAATCATATCCAATTTTTGTGTGAATTATACTCCACGCTTCTGTATTTCAAGTAAATTTAATTTTTTTTAAATCCTGGTAATGTTTTGAATTTATTTTTATGGTGAAAACCTTCCTGTCGTTTTGCCTTTCCAGTTTTATGTAAAGAGATCTTCCTCACAAAACAATTCACTGTTACCTTTGTCCTTTTCATAGAGTTTTCTTATAGGATTGAAGTTTTTCTTGAAATATATCTCTTGAATGTCTGATTTTCTATGTTAAGAAATTTATTTCCTTTCTTTTGTGTAATATTTACAGATCCAATCAATGGCAGATCCAGGAATTTTCCGGGGGGTGGGGGGGAATGTTCTCTAAGGTAACACATCCACCAGAATAAAAAACGACCTGTCTACAACAATGCCCCTCATGATATCTAACCTTGAAAAGGATGGTGCAGTCTGGCAAAGCACCATAAGTATATTTCTAACTTGCAAACATCGTCCTTAACTGACCCTCAACTTGAGAAGAAGCGCCCTTAGCTGACCAATCTGAGTGTCACAGAGTGGCACCTACGCTATGTTGATGCTGTGGAATTTGGACATGTGAAATGTTTTGTTTTGTGCGTATGCAAGGAAAACAATTTACAGTGATGAACGTAAGCTAATCAGGAGATCTTAAAGGACATTTTTTAACTGTCAGTGTACATGAAAATAATATGTATTGTATTTAATACTCATTAGGTACTGTTAAATATATGTTTATTAGAAAACCTCTTGCGGATAAAAACAAACTTGTTAAAAGTATGAATACTTACAAGTGAAAACTTTCCTAGTGCAAACAAGAAAATGAATTGTCAAGTGGATGCAGTGCATCGCTTTAGCACAAAACATTCCCCGCCACTCAGATAAATAAATTTTAGTCAACATTTTGTAAGCATAAATTGTGACCTGAAGGTGAGCGCCCAGTGGAAGAACCGAAGGCAGGAGTTTCTGCAGCGATTCACAATTCTTACATTATTGAAGCCCGCCACTCTTTACATTCAGTTTTGTTCTCATGGACCGATTCCTTTACAATATTTAGGTGAAATTGTATGGATTAATATTGAAGCAAAAGACTTGTGACTCACAGGAATCTGTTTGCATGGTTAAGGGGATTACTTCAACAATTGTCTTTGCAATATATAAAAATCCATTATGACCTTACATAGTTTAAGGAATTCAACAACAAATTTTAACTTAAAAATTATTGGCATTCCCTTCACAAATAAATAATATTGCATGTATCTCATGAAAAGTGCAAGACGCTACGCCAGTGACATTTAATCGCAAGAAAACCATCATACGAAGTTCATGAGAAAGTTTTGAGTCTTGAGAAAGATCACCAATCCAATCCACACGTGCCAGCGACGCTTTGAGGCAGGCGGAAACTGTGCACAAAGCAGAAATTTACAAGTCTGTTTTCCTTTTTCCACATACTTACTCTTCATATAAATAACATTTTAAAATGATTAAACAAATTCAACTTTTGAAAGGCTTAAACAAGCTAAAATTAATGTGTACTTTCAGATGGAAATCTGTGAAGTAAAAGTATCAACAAAGCTAGGAATGTTAAAAATAGGCATAAAATATTGTTTAGTTTCAAGCTGCTGGGGGTAGGGGGGCAGATGCCCCCTTTGCCACCCCCTGGATCCAATGCTTTAAGTCTGTAGAAAAGTTTGGTATTTTTCAAACGTTTTCTCCTGTTTTTATTATGAGAAAAAATCATTTCTTTGTTTACAAGAATCTCTGATCAGGCTGAAAACCAAGGCAAAGCAGTTATTTGTTAGTTCTAAATTAGGAAAAAAAACTAGCTCAATATCCTTGTTGTTGTTACTCATAACTTGTGCAGTTTGGGAAAACGGAATGCCCATACTTAGTGTTTTACTTCCACAAGATGCATTTGTTTGAGGGTTATTTGAGTAATGTGGATAATGATTGTATGATGTTATCCTATTTTTATACATATACCTCTCAATGAATACCTTTTCTTTCATAAATATCAGATCCTATGAAAGGAAAACAAATCTCATTCAGTGTGAGTAAGGTAGTATTACTATCAAGGGCCAGAATTTGTGAAGTGATTCTTTAAAATCCAACAATCTAGTGGAATTGTTGGCCTGTCTCTATATTCTGGCTGAAAATAAAGTTTCTTGGCATGAAATCTAAACTTGGCCAACTTGAACATTTAATTATATTCTTACCAAAAATTGTTTACCTTTTCATTATTGTGAGAAAGTCTATGATTGGTTCTCTGTGAAACCTCATTCACACTTTTGCAAGGTAAGGACAAATTATTTAGGGTCCAAAAACATGAAAATCGAGGTATCTTTGAGGTAAAATGTGGTGATTATAGGTAAATGGTTTTTGAGTGACTTGGGTATTATGCCGCCTTGTGGTAACAGCTGATGAGTGATTAGGGTCTGCAATACATTGTTAGAAAGCTAGAGTATGCGAGGGAAGAATGTTCAGTCCAGCCATTACAAGGTAAAAATGATAATGTCCATCCAAGTTATGACACACTCCCATCTAGCAACCAACCTGGCAACTAGTCAGTCAGTAAATAGAATTAAAAATTACAATATAATTATTGCAATTGTCTCTTCCTTAGCTTGTAATATTCACACATAATTGTGCAAGTGTATTATTCGGCATCAGTGCATCATGGGTTACAAAAATTTTGTAAAATATTGTCACTGTACCCTTCATGTGTGTGATGAGTTGATTTTGGATCTTTAGATTTTTTTTACCTATTGTTTTCCTTTGTATCCTGCCAAGCCTAACAATTCCACTGACCTACTGACCAAGATGTCAAAGAAATTTCTACCCTTTTGTGACTATAGAAACCTTTTTAATACTTCCGTTCAATTTTTTGTCATAAAGATTTTTTAAAAAATTATTTAAACAAAAATGGGGAACCAATATTTTGCACAAAATGTTCATCAGTGGTTGGTGAAAATGCTTCTGAAAGGAGAAATAATTTCGAAAAAGCTGATTAATTTAACAACGTTCGACAAATGTAAAAATGCTTTCTTAACAATAAAAATGTTTGGTTTAGAAAAAGTCATGGCAAGTTGTGAGAAGTGCAATATGTATTCCTAAATTGCAATTTAGAGCAGTTAATTTGATTGTTCGCTAGTTTGTGCCCAAAATTTAGTAATTCTTAGCTCTAGCAACTTGAAATTTGGTTATCATCATCCCTTCTCTAACAGTATCATAATTATGGTCAATTTTTATTTCATTGGTTTGTGTATTTTGTGAGATCTAAAGTATAAAATTTTGTTTTGTATTTTCTCAGTTCTCAAATTAATCTTTTATTTTTTGGATTCCTCACAGTTGAGGTATGCATTAAAATTGATTTGACTGGCTTATTATATAGGGATTTTAGAATATATGAGTGTAGATTTCTTGCATTTATTTTTAAAATGAATTTAATTTTCATAAATAATTTAACACCTCAATCTTTGATATGTGCTTCATTACTTAGTTTACTATTATTCATTTGTGAGGTACAATTTGTTGGAGTAGTTTGTAGATGGGATCTAATGACCTCGATGTTGATGAGCCCTAAAGCCCCCCCCCCCCCCAAAAAAAAAAAAAATGGATAACAGTACATATTTATTAAATGATTTCTTTTNTTCTATCAGTATGCTTTTTCATTTGCAAAAGTACAGGAAGGGAGAATAGAAGTTGTGGAGGGAATATCTTGCATCTAGACTGTAGAGGAAATGGAATATGTTACTAATAAGATGATCCCAATGAAACTGGCAGTGTTGTCACCATGTAGTGGATAGTGCTCTGGCAAGGCAACTGACCTGAAAAATTTCCTGAGCTGTCTTTGGTACAAAGCAGCTTCAACATCCGTTTCCATCTGTCACCTATCCGGGAAAAAATTATGTTGACTTGACACTGAAGTCGTTTTTCTTTTTTTTTTTAGAACAGTGTATCTGATTATGTGAAAACAATCTTAAATTGGTTCCTGTTTCACAAAGTTTACTCACATTTTGCTGAACTCACCTATCATCACCTAGGGGTATGAATTGGTCTTGATTGCTTCATAACATCGCATACTGATAAATAATATCATGATAGAAATTGCTTCCTAACCTGCCTAATTAAAAACTGACTAACGTTGACACCGTCTCTACTCAATGAACTCCTATTTCAATTATAGGGCTTTCGGGAAAGACTTGTAAATTTTGTTTTGCAAGTGATTGGTAAAAATTTAAAATAGCGCAGCGGATCATCTACACAATTTCACTAATTTTGATACTTTTTTTTTTTGTGGGGCTTTAGGGCTTGTCAACATTGAGGTCATTAGAGCCCATAATTTTGATACAGATCCGTCAAACAGTATCTTAATATATTTGGTGAGTGCCTAAATGGTTCCTCCGAATGATAATTATTTGTTTTCTCTGGTAGAAAGTAAGAAAGTTTTCTGATTAAACCACACATAGTAAGAAAGACAAACATACATTATTGTACAAGGAACAATTACACTTTACTTGCTCCCAGAAACTGTCAAAATTAATATTTGTAGAGAATTATACATTATGAATATCTGATGGAGCAGCATCTTTAATGACAGTGATAGACTTCTCTCTTCTTTTTATTTAAATTGGGGCTTTAGGGCTCGCCAACATCTGGGTTGTCCCCTCCACTTTTCATAGTGAATGTAAATGTTCTGGAATTTCAATGTTTTGTAATTTTGTTAATCTCTTTGAAGGGATTAAATTTGTCCAATAAAAGAAATATTTCTCCTGAATTATGATTGTTAAATTACTATGTTATAATACATCGTAGCTTAATGTATTTCAGGTTGTTATGGAAAAATAGTTGATTCACTATATTTTACATGATTTGATGTTTTAAATCTATTTATTTACAGGGCCTTCCCCTATCATTACAGTCTTTTTTTTTTGTTTCTAAAATCACATTTTTAACCATTAACTGCATTTGCTTTTCAGATTAATGTCAGTGACTTTGTGGGAGAGTGATCAACCCCAAAAACTACTTAATTTTGTTGTTATTTATACTGTTTTTTAATAATTAATAAAAGTACTATTTGTATTTTTGTTAAAAATACTTTCTTTAAAATTTAACCAATATCTTTCCAACCATAAAGACACTCTCATTAACAGTCTTATTTTGTTTTATTTAGAAACTACTTTATGGAATTTGTTTCAAAAACTAAGAATCTACCAACCCACTAATATAGTAATAAAAATATGTTTTGAGATCAAGTTTAGATAAATGAAGTAAACTACTGAGAAAAAAAGGAACAACGACTTTCTATAAAATCAATCACAAGAGGTATTTTGTCCCAATGGTTAGAGGCTGACACACCATTGAACTAACTAAAATAACATAATTATCTATCTCTATATGATGGCTCTTATTTGCAATTATTGAATATTTATCTCACAATAGTTCATGAATTTGACTGTCTTTTAAAACAAGTTTCGTTTTGTCTGATATGAAGACAGTTCATATTGACGAATAAAAAATACAACAACTATATTTTTGTTGGGTAGATTTGGACCCCTATGGAAAAAATGACCGTTGCTAGGCGCACATTCACACACTGTTTAAACACAGCCTGTTCTATGATTACATGGAAGTGGAATGGCGATGATGTCCTAGGAAAGGAATTATAAATAAAGTTCTAGGTGGCATAGAAATGTTCTTCCCGGAATGTGGGTAAGGATAAAGGACCTAAATATCCAAAGTCTAGTGATGAGAGAACTCTTCATCTATATTCCATATTCTGTTGTATTTCCACTGGGTTCTAATTATACTTCTTTCATGATAAGTTAAATTTCTCTTTTGGAATATGAATAGGGAATCTTGAGAGCTTCTGTTTGTTATATTTCTGTCCCATCTAGACATATCTATTTTCTTTTCATTTAACCACTGGCCGCTCTTTAGGTGACAGGAAGGAAAAGCCTCTCGCCATAGACCCTAAAATACAGAAAGGAAGGAAAAGTGTATGCCCTTGAATGGTGAAGTGTATCTTCTTTCATTGATTTAGTTTTTATATGAAATGTATGAAGTGAATTGAGTATATATAAGTCAATTGGGGGATGCTATTTACTTTAAAATTAAACAGTCCCTCCACCCTTTGCATCATGGTCTGCCACTGTCACTTTATTTACATGGTCAAGTTATGTCTAAAACTCTATAATAGTGTACTTATTCAGGGCTTCAGTTAGGTCCTGTCACGGTTGTTCGCCTTACAATTAACACAATTGAGTCCAGCAGCCCAAAAGTGTTAACCATTTTAATCATTTTTCTCTCTCATCCGGTTATAGTAATTTGTATTGAAATTAATAATAAAATTATTAAGATGTGCCATGGGCTAAGAGAGAAGCAGTCTTAAAATGCTAGCAATAATTGACACTTGAAACAAAAATCTATTTATCGCACAGTTTTCAGACATGAAATCAAGGAAAAAATCTTTTAATATAATTGTATAGAAAGAGTAGTAAAATTCTGATAATTTTAACTACATTATTTTAAGTTTGGAGCCTATTTTACAACACAATGATAGTAAAAATGTTAATTATAAATTGTGTTGGTTAATTTTTGGTTCTGTGTCACAACTGAATTAACATTATCAAACCTTAATATGGATAAAAATGCTGAGATTTTTTCCTCAAATCCTTCAAACTTTCTTCTAGAGAACCCAGAGTTTTTAGTTAATGCCAACCATACTGAAATAATATTATCATTACTTACTCATTGTTGGAATTTCTATCTAATTTAGATGTTCATCATTAACATTTTTACGTATTTATCAATAATACTTATTTGTCTGATATTCTAATTTCTTTAAAAATTTTCCCAAACGAAATCCGTTTTTATGATGCTTAGTATCGCCTTTGGGCCTCATGCAATATATGGATCAGGGGGTGACCTGTGGCACAAAATTGTGTACTCATCTAACATTTCTGGAGGTGTTGATTCAAACCCTGTCTGATCCACAAGGAATTTATGGATCTATTGACAAAATCGGTGTTCAACACGTTTTTACAGGATACTCCTGTTTCCCCTACAATTCACCAACTCCCTTCTCTAATTCTTACCTTCATTTCACCCTTTCAAACCCAGTTCAGTTTCTGGAATTCCTCATGTACACTGTATCAGCTGGAGGAGACTGCAGTATCTTTATACTTAAAACCATATGAGAAATAAATTTTCAAATATGAGAACACCACCAGAAAACATAAAACTGACTTAGAAAAATATAGTATATTATTTAGTATTTTAGAATTTCATGTTGTTGTTTTAAAGGCAACTTCAGGACTATGATAGTGAAAGTAAATTGTCATTGTATGTCATAGAATTTTCAAAGATATTTTTCCTACTTTGATGTTTTCAATAAAAAATGGAAAGAAATATTAACATTTGCTATTGAGATAATTTAGTTATTTTTTAAATTTAATTTTAGGAGACAAATAATACATATTATGTGTGATCATAAGAGTTTCAGGTCATTAAAAAATTAATGAAAATTTGATTCACTAAAAATGTGGGAGGAACTTTCATATTAATGTCAATTTAATTACACTGCCCCAGAGATAATCCAAAAAAGTTTCTTTTTGTCTGTTCTGCAACAATGTTAACTTTTAATATTCTGTTACAAGGAAGCCAGAAAGTGACATTTTGTTTGCCATCTGTTGAAAGTTTTTCTTCTTTATCTTGCGAATACTGATCTTTGGAACAACATGTATCATCACTATTAAGCTATGCTACATTGTGTGACACCCTTTTCTAAATTCCTTGAAGCAGAGAAGTGTAATAGTATGTCAGAGATAAATTAATGTATGAATAAATGTGATTCTTCGTGTCTAGCTATTTTAGAATTGTCTCTCTTCATTGTATCAATTCTATGGTATAAAAAGGATTTTTACAAGACACAGATAGAATATTTACCACTATAAAAAACTGGGAAAAAGACATTTTAGGGAAAAATAAGCACAATCCAAAAAAAATTGTGTTTGTATTGACATGTGGCTTGAGCCAATAGCAAGAAGTTGTAAAATGGGAACAGAGAAAGTGAACCAGCGTACAAGCAACTGCTAGCATATCATCAGAGTTGGATACCTAATAGGGAATGGTGTTTGCACCATGTATGAAACTGGGCGAGGGAAGACCACTTAGTAGAGGGGGTAGAGTATCGGGGGCAGTCTACTCTTGGAGATGGTCTACAACTACACATGCATGAGGTGACTAATGGCTTGCTACCTCCCCTTCTTCCTTCCTATGTCAAAGTGGGGAAGACGAAAGCTATTCTTAGTCCCTTCTGATCTGTGCAACTCAGTCGCAGTCGAGAAGGTAACGGAGGCACATAGGCGCTAAGACCGTCGTCGCATGACGGCAGTTTGAATACGGCGCACGTAGTCGCTTGCTTTACTAACCTCTACTGCGGGCTGCCTAGTCTCAGGCGCAGCGTTGGTTCCAGAATTCCCTCACAGGTAGCACTATCACTCACTAGCTCACTCGCTCACAATGAATAACAATGAAGGCGTGCTGGAGAGCGGCAGTGGCAGTGCGGAGGAGCAAGACGAGATGGTGGCAACGGAACGAGAGCTAGCAGAAGACGCGCAATGGAAGCGCATTCAACAAAATACATTTACACGTTGGGCAAACGAGCATTTGAAATCGGTTAACAAGCACATTGGCAATTTGGAGACGGATTTATGTGATGGATTACGACTTATTACCTTAATTGAAGTGCTGTCTGGGAAACGTCTTCCAAAACATACGAAACGCCCCACATTTCGATCTCAGAAGCTAGAGAATGTCTCCGTAGCCCTTAAATTTTTAGAAGAAGATGAAGCTATAAGGATCGTCAATATAGGTGAGTGTTACATGTTAAACGTATATCTATTGATCTTGACGTTTCTGTGCTCCGCGGCGGTGTTTTGTTTGCCCGCTCTGAGCGCCGCGTGGTCCTCGACAGGCGGGCAGCGTAAATTCACGTGTTTTTGTGGGCAAGTGTTTAGCTGCCAACTCGCTAGAGCTGCGCTACAGCGAATTTTAACCTATTTCTGAACGTCTGTGCCATCCCAGTGGCAGATTGCCAGTACATGTTGTCTCAGGAAGCACGTTGTTTTCGAAGACACCGGTTTGTTTCGGCATTTTTCTGTTCGGTGCGAATGGGCGTGGCGAAATACGAAGCTTTTCTGGTTAGTGTCATGAAAAGACCTTCATGTTTTCCCTTGCATTTTATTCATCCGAGAATTGTTATTGCGAATTCACTACATTCTTTTATTATTGTATTTTGTAATAGTTTCACTGTAGTTTGTTGTTTTTTACGAACTTATTTTATAATAATAGTGGTAACAATTTTAGTTAAATAATGTTGAGAAACTGACTTGTTCTTTGATAATCAATTGATGAAATTAAACCGCTGAAGATGTTAAGTTCGTGATTTCTGAATTATCTTATTTAAATTGAAGGGTAGATAAGCGAACTGAGTTGAGCAAGTGTAACTTACTTGTACGTTCATGCTGTATCTGCATCAGTTTTATTCTAATACGTTGTTGCTTGAAATATATTGCTTAATAAATTATGTCATAATGTGCATTGTCGGTATCCTACAGACTTCTGAGTACGTTGCGTCAGATCTGCGTATGCACTTGCTGAAGTTTTTCCTTTTCTGGAAAATGTATCGAACCACCTGTTGAAAACGCGAAAACAGATTCGCGATTGCCAGGCATGTTTCAATTTTTTTAGTGTGTATATTATTGTATTCGTCTTTTTGTACCGGTTGCCATCGTTACTGATGTTAGGGTGATTGTTAATTCTGTTTTATGTTTTACCTAGTACATTAGAGATGTAGAAGATGCTTACGCTGTAGATGATATTATTTACCACGAACTTAGGCTCAAACTTTCAAACTTAAAGGAATTTGCCGTCATTTTTGTATGGATATTGTTTTCTAGTGACCTTGTTGCAGAAAGAAAAGAAAAGAAAAATAATGTTCTAAGAGCTGAATCATTCTGAAGGGTATCTGTGACTATCTTGTTTGAATTTAAGAAAGCTATTAAATGCTAGCAATCCTTGTCGTACTATTTTTATTTCTTCTTTCAAAACATTATTCACGTATTTAATTAACTGATCCTTCTGTAGTCATTTTGATGTGAACTCTGAAATTAGTTGTGCTTCAGCATTAAACAAGACATTTTTACTTTTTTCGCAGATATAAATATATTAATAGAAAATTTAAAGTGTCTATAAATATTTTGAGCGTGTGCGTTTTATTTGTGCACCCTGAGTAGAATGTCCGCGCAGTTCTGGGAATGCATATTGATGTTCGTGACGCGTGCCCACTTACGAGAGATCTGTGCGTGTGCGCGTGAGCACATACGTAATACATGCCCGTGTCTGAACGTGCAAGCGTGTCCATTAGTATTTACCTTCCAATATTTGCGCGCAATAATACGTTCGCGTATGTCAAAAGTTGTTACGCCAACTTATTGCGTGACGTGTCTTGTGGTGCCCGTGAATTTATATTATTTTTATATTAAATGTAGAAAACTTCAAATATATAATTTTTCGAAATCAATAAAACAATATAAAAAGTGAAACATTTATTTTAAAAAAAAAACTTTTCAGATAACCAACTTATTTTAGCCTTTGAATCATTTTATTATCCATTTGTTTTATTTTATTCCATCGTCTCGCCTGTCTCGGAGAGGGTTCCATTTTGGACTTGGACCCATCCAGGCCCCACCAGGCATCAACAACAATGAATCGTCTCATTCAATCCAGTACTGTTCTTATGAGAAAAAGTCAGGGTGATTTTCTATTTCTAACGCGGTTTAGTGTGGCGGGTATAAAAAATTGCAGTAGTGCGCATCGAGGGCTGTACAGTGGCACAGTTTAATTCTACTTGGAGTGTATTGACCTCTCTTAAACGATGCCACAAAGTGAGGTTCTTACCGTTTATTCGACCTTGTCCGGACGCGTGGCATAGGATGTATTAATGGTTTGGCTTGATATTTGAAGTAAAGTATCGAAATTGTATGGAGTTGTTAATGATCGATGTTACAGAAATGTCCTGATTCCGTTTTAATCACTCGTGTAATTAATCTTTCGAATCCCGACGCTTCTTCGTTCTGTGACTACCACTCTCACCCCCACCCCCCCCATCTCCCTGTCNTTTGAAGTGGCAGCGACAGGAGGTGTGGCCTGAAGCGCATTCGAAGTGTTAAGAATTGCTCTAATGGAGCATGTGTGTGTGTATTATGTTGTCAATGGGATACATCTTTTTTTGCCGTTTGGAAATTGGAAATTTGTCTCATTTCGTACTTCATGGAACCTTTAGTTTTTGAAGAAAAAAAAATCCTAAGAAATTCGGACGTGTTCACTTGAGAGATTTTGTCCCTTAACAAGTATTTTTTCATATTTTCATTTTTTTGTACACTTGGAGCGAAGAAACGTGACAATTTAGTGGGACGTATAATTTACAAGGAAATATTGTTATTGATTGTGCGAAAGCAAATGAAATATTTAGAGAATATTTTATTCTTCCCGCTATATTGAACAATTAAATTTACATGATTCGTTATTATTTGCTCATGAGAAATTTAAATTTAAAGAAAATAATCCTGAAAGTATTCGTACAATTTAATATTATTATAAAAGAAAATGGGAGATCATTAAACGGTTTTGACGTATTTTGATGTTAGGGCGCCAAACGCTGCTAATTCCCCCCCCCCTCGATGTTTAGTCTAAAACCCCGCTAAACTGGCAACAAATGTTTATTGAATCTGTCAATGTGTACATACCCACATTTAGTGAGTTGACTGTTTGCATCATCCACCTCTAGATCGAGTAACAACGAGTATTCCTTGAGAATTCTAGAAACTTTAAATTCTACTTTGCGTATGTTTCTGAAATCAATGTTTGCGGGAAAATTTATATAATAATATCTTCTTTTATGAAGCGTGGTTTGTGTCTACCATCTCACCATTCGCCGCGAATGATGCAGAATTCCATCTTATTTTGCGATGTTAATTTTTTTGCAAATCTAAAATCTCTATATGTTGACGGAGGAATTTCTGATTGACGTTCAAAACATGGATTGTTTGCGGCTCTTGAATGTCCGGAATGTCTTTAGTGTGGTAAGACACTAGAATGAAATTTTCAACCATTTTCCTTGTATTTTGTTATCGACATGTCCTTGCAGACGAAACGAGGAATCTACGATCGATGGGCATGACTTTTAGATCGAAATTGCTCGCAATTAGTGGAGTGGAATTGCCTCTAAATGTTTGTTCAGATTTAAATTGAGGTAAAAAATTAGAAGAGGTGAACCAATAAGAACGTTGAGTTATCAATTCATGCAACTTGTTTACTTATATTGGGACTTTTAATTGATTGCAATGAGGAAAGTTCACTCACATTCGGAATATGTATTTCTGAAGTTATCACATCGTTCATACGATTTTTGTTGAGTAAATAGAAGTAAGTTTGTAGCATTTATCCTTCTACATTTTTTGCGACATTTGTTCTAAAGATGGTAAAAATGCGTAATAATTTTTTCATGAAAGGAAGGCATTTTAAAATTGATTTCAGTGCGTTATATTGTCAATTCATCATCGCAGTTTGTTTAATTTTTAGAATCTGTTTAATTCTTTACATAATTACCTCGCAGCATTTTCTTGTTGACATGATTTTTACCCATTACCGAAAACGAACTGCAGTGTTTTTAATATCACTTAAAACTTGAAAATCAAATTAATTTTTCGTGCATAATTCGTGTTTGCTGAAATATTGGGTCTCATTAGAGAACTTTCGTTTGCGAGAAGGGACTATCTACAAATTACGTAAATCGATTTTTCAATCAAAGTGATGGCGTGCTCTCCCCGTTTCAACTCGTTCTTCCGCCGCGATCTCTTTTATAAGATGTCACTTCGCATACAAATCTTTTGTTGTATCAAATCAATCATATTCGAATTCAACTTCTGCAGTGATGCAATTAAAGATACTAAGAACTCTTATCAACTGAAGATACGAAGGTTTGTTCCGATTGTCTCACCGCTATCAAAGATCGAAATTAAAATATCATAAAATAATTTTTTTTCTTTGAATCATTGTGACATGGTTTTTAATTAAAAAATATTCCGCTTACTTTATTACCCCTTCCCACCCCTTGATAAGATGCTATAAGTTAAGTAACCCCCTTACCACACCCCTAAAGTGGCTTACGTAATTTGTAAACATCCCGGAACTGGCAGGAAGGGGGTGGGGGTAATTTTGAAAGTGGGAGGTGTTCGTCCCCTCGTTTCTTGTGGGTGCAGTACTTTCCACAGCAAAAGGATATGCATTTTGTCATTACGATGACGCATGACAGTTTTCGCGACGAACTCAAAGACGTTCTAGGAACTGGCCATATCGTCATCAAAGCGGCGACTTCGACGCGATATCTGCAGCCAAACGGAAATGGTGTCGAGCCGGGAATCGAACCAGAGATCTATATTTATTGGTGATGCAAAACCAGTTGAATTATCCGGCAATGTACTTCTGTCGATTTGATTTACTTTATTTTCCTATGATGTACTCGAATACTAATTTTTGTATCACCGGGATTACTTTAAAATGAAAAATATTTTCGAGAGAAGAAATGCATTGAACTGTTGGTAGCAATGACTTGAGTGGAATTTTGAGAACCCTTTGAGTTCCTTCAAATCAGCAGCATCCGATTTGCAAGGAGGTAAACGACGGCAGGGTTTCAGGAAATGCGTGAAATGATTAACATAAATTTTATTGTCAAAAAAGCAGTTACAAACAGCGTAAGACCACGTGGAGGACAAAAAACTAATTTACTCTCCGGAAGCAAACAAGGGACCATCTCATCAATTCCGATCAAGGGCCCTAAGGCAGAGGGAGATTGAACATTTCAGCACTTTACTCCTACGATAAGAATACAAATAGTTCGGTACATGTTATAAAATTAACATATTATTAACAAATATGTATTTAATAAAACACACAAAAAAGATAGTTCAAAAATACATAATATTATCGAACTATAGATTAATCTGAATATAGTGTTTATAAATCACAAGAATTGAAATAACACTAAATTCACGATTTATTGTTTCAATAGATGCGCCCCTAGCGAAAAGCGTAGAGAACCTATATAAAAAATCTGCCTCTACCCGAAGGAAAACCGGAGAAAAACCCGGACCAGGATGGGGCTACATAATAAATGTACCCAACCTTGCCAAAGTTGAATACACATAAAACTTAACATGAATCATAAAACACACAATGAAGCATGAAAATAGTTTTCGAAATTGTTAAAAGTTATTTTAAAAGAAGTACAGCAATGGCGTGATGAAGTTCAAGACGGATTCAACTTTTATTAAAATCGGTAAATGTTCGAGCTAAAGCAGCCACAACGTTGTTTGGTGGTGCGTAAACCCCTTCTTGGCAGCGTTTCCACGATCTGCTGGAGGCTCGTTCTCGGTGGCGATGGCGAACCGTCTGGACGCAGGGTGTCTCCCCGGCGGCGGAAATGGTTTTGGACCCAGTCGGAGAAACACTCTCTCAAAATCAAACGAGCGTTCTGACAAGGTGCGAGATATTTCAGGTTACATTCACTCAATAACCCCGCATTTAAGGTATTGTGTGTCAGAGCGATTGGGCTTAAGTACTCCCCAAAAATGGTTTCAATGATAGTTTGAACCATTCTCTGGCGATGAATTTTTATGCCATTACAGCGCAAAATTTTGAATTATTTGACTTTCAATTACTATGGGCTTGTATGGGGAAACTATCGCGGGCTTGTTTTTTCTATATTCTGGCAAAAGTACAGACTTAACGTAGAGAAAAATAGCGAAACATAGCAAATGAAAATAGAAACGCAATGATGTTAAGACTTTCATACCTTACGGGGCATTTTCAAGAATAATTCACCAAAAACTGTGGAAAATACTGTTCTAATAGAAATGGCAGTTGCGTCACGTGACTGAAGGGAATGCGACTGTTGTAAAAGGAGTCAAAAGACAGTCTAAATTAATTATCAAGTTTAAAAATCACAAAATAATTGACCTCGTTCGACAGAAAAAATCTGTAAAATGAATTATTATTTAATAAGAACTACTTTTGCGAATATTTCCAAGTTATGTGAATAGTTGGCGACTTGACTTCAGTCTACGCGCACATAATACCTTAAACAGTCATATGATGGTGTTAAATATGCGACTCTGTGAAGCCAGTGGAGCGGGAGCGCGTGGAAGCGGCGCTGTTTCGAACTGTATCCGTTGATTCAATGTAGGTCCTATCACGATTGTGTAGGTTGGAAAAGAGCGAAACATTGGACGTAATTTTGTAAAACTAAAGTACATGACATCCTGTCAAAAGCTTCAACACTTTCCTAGGCTATTTCCTAAGGACGATGTCATCGGCCGACGGTGTGGCTGTAATATTTGCATCGCGCTGTGCATTAACGCTTCGGCATAACGCATTACCACGATTTCAATGACCTTCTCTCCTGCCGAACCTTGGTGTCGGGTGATCTAATCATGACTGAAGGCAGTATTTCTGAACGTGCGTCATTTGAACTGTTCTGCACAAAGTCACTGGCGTCACGTCGTTGGAAGTCGAGTCACTCCGTGGAGGAGGCACCAGGTAATTTCATTGCGCTCCACTCCAATTGCGTTATTTTTCTCATTGCGAAAAAGATACACTATTGTGAATAAAATGCGAGCATTTCCCCGGCGCGAGATAACGATTTTTTTTTACCATAGGTGCGGCAAATATTTTCTTTTTATTCGAACTATATTACACCCCGTACCTAACAGAACCCTTACCGGAGTTTTACATCACTTACAATATAATATCCTTTAATTATATTACGCATTTCTCGTAGTTTGTAGATAAAATCTAATTTTTCAAATATATCCTTCTTTTCTATTAGTTTTCTTTTCTCGTCAAAAGTAAATTCCCCTGTTTTTCGTAAATTCCGCATATATTTTCTCCTCCATACAACGGACAATCCCACTTGGTATTGTACATCTCGTTCATTTGTTCACGGACATTTTATTTTCGATTAGTGTATACTGAGCCAAATAGGTATTGAAATCCGCAATATGTTAGAAGCTCCATTGTTATATTTTGGTGAAAACCATTTTCCTCTTTTCCCCCAGAATTTTACCATTAGATGCATAGTTATTAGTAAACCACTTTATCTTCCCGCAGTGTAGTAACTTTGTCATTAGCTGAAATCTCCTACAAGGCTAATTCCTGTCACAAATCTCAGTGTAAACACCTTTCTTAACTCCCAGAATTATTGGCGCCAGCAATTTGTGTCATTCGCATCCTGGTATCTAATAGTGCTCTGTTTTAATCACGCTGCATTTCTTATTCATTTAACTTGCTTGTTTAAGATTTACATCTCGGCGAAGGAAGTGATTTTCAGCAAATCTTTCGCAAACTTCGGAAGTCAGATATATTCTGAGAGGGTTCTCCTAAGTTGAGGCAACTCGTAGCCTTTCGTGATAAATTCCTGTCCTTAATTATGATTGTGATAAAATATGCGACTAGGTGAACCCAAGGGTGTAGCGGAGTGGGAGCGGCGCTCGCTTGTGAACAGTAGACCCCTTCAATGCGTTCAAAGTCCGCCCTATCATGATTGTGGAGATGGTACAAGTTGATAGGGAAAAAATTGACATTCTGTAATGAACTTTTTTTTTTCAATAAAATTAAACAATCTACCCAACTTAGTACTAATCCAGCCCATTTTGCGTTTAAAAATTAAAATAAGACTCCCGGACTGCCGTAATTTATTGGGGGGGGGTTGTCCAATCAATGTCGACTGCTGCATCATGAGAACTCCCACTCAACTTGGGCCGTACACCCTGAATTTACCAATTGCATTTTCAGTTATAACAGATGTGTGTGTGCATTAAGAGAGTATTTATGAGATGAAACGTTGGGGAAAAGTGTTCTTTAAGTTATTTCGGGATCGATCTTCTGCGTAGTCCAATCATTTACGCGATCCGCTTACTGTAAACTGTTTACCTCCTTAGTACTTCGTTCCAATTAGGATTATCACCAGTGGTGTCATGGCGAATTTAGCAGTGCCGAAACATTGAATTTCCCATACTTCCCAACAAAAGGAGATCCTGCGCCTCCTCCCCTCCGGAAAATAAAAAAAATCATGTTTTCATTTGTACATTAAAACGGCACCTGGGGTCGATTTTCAGCGTTACAACTTCACCATTTTTGTAGCCTAAAAAAGGAAATTTATACTTTGTTCGTTTTTGTACCTCTTTTTTTTTAAATTGTGAATATTCATCACGACTCTCGAAATTATATTGTCTATATTTATGTAACATTGGAATCCTTAAAACTGTCACATTTTTGTGCTTGTAGTTATGAGAAATGTAGCCTACAATTTTCACTATTTTGCAGAGCACATCCTAAAATAAAATGGCATTGAACTAAAAACAACCATACTCCTCTCCATGTCTCTTGCTAGATTCAGCTTGAAATTTGTTTCTCAAATTCATTTTCATTTAACGACGCGTACAATAAACTCTTATGTAGATATAGAAATAGACGAAAAAAATTTTCAAAAACTGCGTTCCGGAAGCATGATACCATTGAATATCACCAAACGGCGAAATCTGGAAAATCTGTCTACGAAGACAGTTCAGTAGTGTTCCTTCGTGCATTGTACCTGAAAACATGGAGGACGTAAGTGCACGCATGTCTCGTGAAAAAGGTCTTGCAAGGTCGTGGCATTCACCTTGTCTTTCCCGACAGAAAGTCACCGAGGTGTCTCAAGGACGTCCCGACCGTTAGTGAACCTAACCGGGTCAGCGCCATTTGCAGCGTAACGTGAAGTAATTGTTGCAATTAGTTGAAAATATACATTTGCTTTATTGTAAACATAACGAGAGAAGTTTTATTTATTCCTAAGTATGAATTGTTTTACCAATTTTTTGTTGTAGTAATTGTCTGAATTTGTAATTGTAGAAATATTTTCTTTGGGGAATTCTTATATCTTTACAACAGCGACATGGAACCTTAAATTATTTCTTTGAGAAAATTAATCACGGTGCTAATAAAGATAGTTCATCTTTATGTGACGATATACTATCCAAACATGAAAGGCGACTCCACACATTCGCTATTCGGCGAACCCGGAGCAACTGCTCGCCGAACAGCGACTAGTGTGGATGGGTTGCTCGTTATTCGTCGCGTCACGAATACCGGTGCTCGCTCATTGCCGCAGCGTGTCGGTCTTTTGAGACACATCAAAGTAAGGCGAAAATATTCGCGAGTGACCTGTTCGTGGTTCTGTCCACACATTGCTTTTACGAATGTCAAGGATAGTGACTATACGAGTAATACGATTTCAAGTTATTTCGAGTAAGTAATCCCTGAAAAAAACTAATTATTCGTTATTTTTCTCCTTACGTACAAAGTTTTAAGTGACTTTAGAAGTGATAAAGTAGAGAAATTTGAAGTAATAAAGTGTAGTGATTGAGTAACTTCATTTATTATCTCCAACGTGGTTTTACGCAGTTTGCAACTGTTTTTTGACTATAAAGTTCATTTGATGAGAGATTTAAACCACAAACATTTTTATTCACTTTATTTTACTTTTTTATTAAGCGTCCTAAAGTTGAGTCTGTAGTTTTTTATTTATTTAATACCTTTTGGTGAGGTTCAGGCCATGAGGCCTGCTCTTCCACCTAACTGTTGGACGTGTGTGAGGGAATTGGAAGGAGAGATGTTTTGGTAGGGGAGGGGAACAGTGGCGGCGCTGGAGAATTGGAAATGGAGGGGGTGGGGTGGGGGGCTAAAGGATTCTACACTGTCATATATTTGGTCTACGTCGACGATCTTTTTGAGGGGGGCTTAGATCTCCAGGTGTTCTGGGGGTATGACCTTTGTAAAGTTTGTTACAAAATGATGCAAGTTTGAAGCTGTTAACGATTATGTTAGAATAGATTTTTACTACTCAACGAAAAGTAAGTCTACGTACCAAACATGTATGTATGTATGTATGTATGTATGTGTATATATACGCACTTTTTTGGGAGGGGGTGGCGACCAACCTCAGTTACCTTGCAAAAGTTTTCCCAAAGAATTGAAATGTTGTGTAAAAACGGGAATGTGCTTTGCTAAATTACTCACGTCAAGACGTGTTCCTTCGTTTGAAAATGATACGTAGACTGAAAGAAAAGATTAAAATTCGAATGACGGATTGGGGAAGGGACAATGCGTCGTCTTAAGACCCGCGTGAGCCAGAAACTCGCAGATTCGTGATTTCCTGGGGAAGCTGCCAACAGGACGTGAAGGGAGAGAGACTTTCGTGGTTTCCTGGGCGTCCGGAAATATTTTCTCTCATTTGAGATGGACTTCCTGCACCAGTGGATCAAGTGCGTCGCAAAGTCAGCAGGTCGTGATGCTGTTATGAAATGCTTTATCTTTTAATACCGTATAAAGTAAACAAAATTGATCGCATTTGCATCCTCGTAAGAATCAAATCGGACACCGTCTCACGATAAGATTCGTGCTGTATTTGATCTCGAAATTGAGGAGAGATTTCGTATAAATGTTTGCACTTAATGTAGTATGAACATAACCTTTTTCCTTGATGTCAAATTTTTTTTATTGAAGTCCTGATGAGAATTGAAACGTAGCAGCCGCAATGTGGTTTCCCCATTGCTGTCTTTTTCCATCCAGAACTGTGGAGATCGAACAAGCTTTGCATTTGCATCGCTCAATGTTTCATTCATGTCGCTATTCTCGCTGTCCTCGTGTCTCGAAGGAAAGTGGCTGCGAAGAGAGAAAATGGCAGCTTAGGAAATTCTTCTCCTTATCTGTCCGGCATATTACCATAGTGGTTTCCGGTATAATCAACCAATTCAGGAAGAACGCGGCGACCTGACTTCCTCAAGGATGTGGTTGCGAGACGATTCTCCCGAACTGGGTTCTTTGCCAGGGGTAACCATTTTTCATATCAGACAGGTTTAATAATAATAAATTGATACTAAAAACAAAACTGATACAAACTGCGTATTCCGAAAGCAAGCAAGGGGTCATCCTATCACTTCCGATCTAGGGCTCTCAAGGCAGAGGCGGATTCATCATTTTTGCACCCCGAAGAAAATCATGAGATACGAATAAAAATAGATAGCTACGTGTTATAATATCAAAAATTAATCTTTTCTAGAATACAAGAAAGTTAATTAACTGATACGTACTATAATCGAGTTTAAATTATTCGGAATGTATTGCAAATGAATTATGACATTTTTATTCCTTGCATTTGGTAACTAGCTACACACATTAAATGTTTGCCGCAAATGTTCTATAAGGCATTGTCATCTTCAATGGTTGTACGTACAACTAGTGGATATTCGTGGAGTTCAGAATTATTGTAAATTTCCACCTACGGCCAATACTGCAGTTGCTGAGCTCGTCTGTTTTCACATAGTCTGAAATATTGTCTAACATATACGCTCGTCAAATAGAAACTTTTACCTTTCTGTCAATTTCGAATATTATCGGACTAGATTACACTTGTTTGCGCTACAGTTCGTTTTCATCCCAGAACACATTTGTCTAAGCAAAAGCGAACTCCTTAATGTCGCGTGAATAACTGAAATCGAGAAAAACTTATTATGTTGTCATCATTGGCATTGGTTAACAAATTTCTTTTGAGATTGTCCATCCAAACCCATCCTGGCCCGGGTTTTTCTCAGGTTTTCCTCCGGATGGTGGCGGATCTTTTCATAGGCGAGAATGTCTCTTAAAACTTTTGTTATTATTTATCTCGAATTTTCACTGCACAGTATATCTACGATTCTTTTTGGAATAGTAAATGGATAACTACGTACTTAATTAAAAAAATTTTAATGCAAGTATTAAATCTGGCATTGTTCTTGCGCCCTTGATCGGAATTGATGGGATGGTCCCTGGATTGTTTCCGGAGAGTAACTTAGTTTATCATCCCCCACGTGGTCATACGCAGTTTGCAACTGCATTTTTTGTCAACAAAGTTTATTAATTTAAATCCATTATGTTGGCTCTGTATCTTACAAATTTCAATTTTTCGCTGAGGGAATCTCGAGAGCAAGATTTCGAAACTACCTTCCATTATCGGGGATTTTCTGTTGTATATCTCTCTAAAACATCAAACCATGCAATTGTCAGTCCTCAGTCATCAGTGTCTCTTCGGTCTCGAATTCCATGAACTAGGACATACGCTTTTCCAGTTACACTGGACCATCTGTCAGTATTTCCTTCTCGTTTTCTCAAAGTTTTCTCATTTTCAATTTGTTGGTAGTAGTACAGAAGTTTTCCCTTAAGATAATATATGTTGGATTTGTCGTATTGTCAAAACATTGTTACTTTCTCTTTAAATATCGAAATATTGTTTCTCTGAATGTTGCTTCGGATATAGTTGACTGTTAATCGTAATCAGATTTAAAATATTCGTTGCACAAATACAACTAAGTTCTGGTCATTGTTATTTCAATATAAATTATCTTGTTGCATTTGATTTTCAGATGTATTCAGGATGCGGGAAGTAAATTATTCTTTGGTTACGAACACAATATCTCCCATAAAAGTTTTGTTATTGGACACGAAAAATGACTATAAAACGCGTTTTAATATAGAACAGTCCCGTATTGATGATCATTTATTTGCCATTTACCCTTTTCAAACATTCCGTTGATGTAAAATTAATTGAGATTATGAAAACACAAGTGAGGTACGCGTTGAATCATGAAGAACTGGACCTAGGAAGAAAGTTTAGAGCATGCCGGTTCCTTCTCCTCTCACGGTGGATAATTAGTGACAATTCTGAAGTATTTTTAACGATTTGACTCAGATTTTTAGACTCTTTGATATTTGATCCACTGAGTACGTGTACTTAATTTTCAATTAAATACATTTTGAACTTCGCAGAAATTTCTTTCTGATTTGGAATGTGCCTTCACATTTCCACAAAGAGAGTATTGAGAACAAGATGCCTCGAGTTATACATTCTGGATCATGGTTTTCTTTGAACTGTTACTAAGACTCAGATACTGTTATTGGAGAGTTTAAAGATTTAGTTAGTTTTCTTGAGATCGTGCGTCATGAATTCTCGAAAAGTCTTAGTATAGAAAAGGAAAACCTTTACCATTGGGATTCCCATCAGACCTAAAGTGTGTCCCCGGTATCAAAGTGTAAACTCGACCATTTAGGTTGGGGAGTGTGGATATCTCAGCCGCACTAAAACCCTTTTCAGACTGTCTGACCATTGAGATGGCTCGCATACTGATTTGGAGGTAGCGTTTGATTTGTTCCGAGGACTGTCATTGACTACTTGATCAATTTTACCAGCAATGCTGTACATATATTTTTTGACAACTACTTCACATGGACGTACGTAGCTTCACATGCTCGACTTTGTGTCACATCCCGTCACCGTCTGGCTCCGATATTTTTTGGTGATCTGTCGTCACCAGACACATTTCCGCTATTTTGTCTCGGCTCGTGTTTTCAAAATTCCATCGTGAACCATCGAGAAGCCTTTTCATACTTCGGTGCCGAAGGGACGACTCGAACATGACATCCAGTGATCTCCTACAGCCCTGGATCGAACAAAGAAGATTCAGTGAAATAAGTTTACCAAGTGTTTTCTTGCTCCAATCTGATCATTAAGTTCGTAGGTTAATTTGATCTCTTGTCACTTAAAGGGGGCGAGTATTGGATCAGTTGCACCTGGAGAAGGAATTCTTCTTTCTCCACTTCATTGCGAAAGACGCTGACGCGGGTGTATTTTATTTTCGTTCTTCCAGACGCTTGAAGTGAGTCGTGCGTCTATGGAATGATATTGTGTAATGATGATGATTATTATTATCGTTCTGTTTAATATCTCCGGGTTTCTTCTCTGGTATTTATGGGAGCGGCTTTAAACAGGTGGCAGATTATTGCTTTTGATTAGTTTCGTTTCTTTGAATAGTTCCTCTAGATTTTGCAGCGGGAGTTTATGAATAGGGGAAGTCTTGTTCGCGTAAGATTGGAAATCTGTATAACTGTCTTCTTATAAACACAAATTGATATCACAATTCGCGGTAACCTCACCGCAAGGTAACATATTATGTTTTACTGAATGAAAATTGAAGACATTCGGCAAAACATAATTAATATGTTACCTTGCGGTGTGGTTACCGCGAATTGTGAGCTCAATTTGTTTGGTGAAATACGACCTGGATTGGTGAAATACGACCCAAAACAAAGTACTTCCTAAGGGAGTCGCCTCACATGAGGAACGTAGTCTCGAAGAGACCACCTAAGAGGTCTGTGGGTCGCACAAGCTGAATGTTAATGGAAGATGGTCCGGGAGGCGAAAGGGGTGGGGCAGTTGGTTAGCGCATGAGCGCGTAGAGCTCGTAGATGGAATAAAATTTTAAGAGGTTATTATGATTAACTTGTCCAAGATGTGTTTAGTCATCAATGACATTGAAAAATGTGTTGTAATTTTCGTATTTATTTCCTGTTTCTGAAATATGATTCAAATAAATTTTACACTCAAATATTTACGCCATAGCGAATTGGTTTCTTGAACAGACGTTTAAAAACCATTAATGAAACATTCAATCATGTTATCTGATCTGCTTGTATTACGACTGTATTTCACGAGTAGTAAAAATTGCGAATCACTCATTATGCCGTTTAAATTGTATTTGAAGGATGGTTTCTAGTTCGACGAGAGTTCTCTACTATTGTGACTTCTCGTTCAATAACTTCCTGAACTGTCTGGAAAGGCGAGGAAATTTCGTGTCGTTTTCTTCAGTTTTTGACACGTGTGATTTATTTTTTATCGATTCCATTATAATTAATTACGTTATGTTAAATGAAAATGGGAGACAGGACCGAGATTCGAACACGGGACCTTGAGCTCACGTGTTGGAATCTCGGTCCCGTCTCCCATTTTCATTCAACATAACATAATTAATGTGTTACCTGGTGGTGATATCCACCGCAATTTAAGAGATTTCTATGGATTCCATTAGAAATTACATGCGGATTTATTTAAATACCGCCCCACCAGAGGCCTTATCCACCGAGTCCCAAACAGCTTCAAGAGGGTTTTATTGAAGCATTAGCCTCGTGAGATCCGAATTTTGTTCGACGAGCTGATAGATAATTGTTCATTCTTTCATTTAAAATATCCCCAAAGTCATGTAACTTTACCGTAAACAACACAATATGGCTGCCTAACACAAGTTGCCAAAATCTACGAATTTAATTAATATCCGAATGGTTATTACGAATTTAAGTAATATCCGAATATTAATGGTTGTCACAAAAGCTACTATTTGCTGTAAAAAATACAAGTTAATAACACAGACTAAGATGCAGGATAATATTCGTTCCAGACGCTCGATGCAGAAAGAACAGAACAGCAAATCAATAGCTAGTGAATGGAATTGATAACCGGCGTTGGCGTCATATGTTTAAGTTTAAAGAAATCTGAAAGTACTGCAAACATAACGCGAGGTACCTTTACGACGATGGCGAAGTAAAAGCGTTGGCTACACTGTGTTCAAGCCTGTAGGACTGGCAATATATAAATCAGTAATCTGTTGTGAAGAGGACCTTACAAACGTCCTGTGAACACCGTCAACAACCAGGTGAAAATTGCGATGGACCGGATCAGGCCAGGTGGACTTGGGAGGCGAGGCGGGTGGTGCAGTGGATAGCACATCTGCGGCCAGGGCAAGAGGTTCCGGGTTCGAGTCCCGGCCCGTCGCAATTTTCACCTGGTTGTTGACGTTGCAAACACTCCTCCACGAGTAGGTACTCGGAAGTTGTGAGTTCATATATGCCTGTGGACACGTTCAGAAAAACAAACTAATTTTCATCTACTACTTCAGAATAAGCGCATAAACACAGTTCGTTCCCTGTCATGTTTGATACATTTCCCAAAGTTACATGACATGACATTCACGAACAGTATTACCGCAATGAACAAATTCTTCTGTTTCGGAGGGTGCGATGAGGGGGTTGTGAGCGTCGCTCATTGCACGGCAGCTGCATCAATATTCGAAGACGCGCCGGTCGGAATGCGATGTAGCGGCAGGCTGTATCAATATTTATGTAAGGACTGGCGACGCGCGCCGACGCCCCCGCGCTCCACGCGGCAATTGGTCGGTCGCCACTCACGCGCGTGTTCCCGTCGCCGATGGCCTCTTTCTGGAGAACGCGCGACGCGGCGGCTGGGAACGGGCCCATAAAGAAAAACATATTCCTATCATTCGTACAATGATATTATTACACACTTTATAACAACACAAATAAAACATTTTTTACCATTAATTTATTATACTAATAAATATAGATGGAATAGGTGATTGATTGTTGGCGTAATTAAAAATTAAATTAAGTTGTGTTGTCTCGCCAGCCTATGTCTATTAATAGTCTACTTTCGACTGCGCAGCGGTCTTCAATATTGTAAAATGAAAATTAATACGTACAAATAGATGTAAAATACGCAGAAATAAACAAATAACATTAAAGGGAGTACTAACCTTTTTCCGGACTCTATCAATAAACATATGATTGGTGAGAGAACACAATTTAATTTATACTAATAAAGTACCATTATTCCAATTACAAATTATTTATTTTCTTTTATTTAAGGTTTACACTTTTCCCATTATAAATTTTATCGAGATAATTTTCTATTGGATAAGTGAAGAGGCTCGAATCTCACTGGAATGCGAGTATGCTAGAAATAGTGAAATATCGCAGCTCTATACTCATGTTCCCACGGTGGAGTGGAATCTATAAAAGCAAAGTAAGCCATGTGGTTGAACAATGGAGTCGTCTTGTTGCTTTCAATGGGCTTACTTATTATTTTTAAGTAGAAACCTTTTTTTGTATTTCTATCTCGTTTGTTGCACGTGCCCCCTGTGCTGCGAAATATCGAAATAGGCAGAGGGAAAAGTAAAAACTTTTCTTTGGTCCTTTTGCTTTGCTCTCTCTCTCTCTCTCTCTCTCTCTGAAAAAATAAATAAGCGTAGAAATGAAAAAAAGTACATTATTTTAATTGAGAGTAGCCTTGACCTGGTGTAATTAGAAAAGTAAGGTTATCTCGCGTTTAGGCAAAGTAAAACAATTTGTTCTTCAGGGCTAACGATTCTAAAACATGATTACTCTCTTCATGTCATCCCATGCACACATCCTCCTCCAAAACACACAAGCAGCTCGCTACATTTGTTCACATCTCCACCCTTTTAACCATCAAGAAAGCAACCGGGCTTATTTGCGATCTTGTACTACGAGAGGTGCTTGAAAAAAGTGTAAAAAGGGATGAATTTAAGGAAGAATTTTCGAAACATGGTTTCGCCGTATAAGTAATTTCAATGTACGAGTCTCTAAGAACAAAGACTGATGAAAATATATTACAGAATTGTGAGAAATGTTATTAAATTGATTAATTAAAATTTAAAAGTGCCCTGCTTTGACGAGATCTGTTTCCTTTCAACAGTCACGTCTTAGTTCTTCGCATCTTACGAAAAAGTGACGCTAATGCGAATTCCTGAATTGCCGAGGACACGCATTTTAAGTTTACTGTTGCTCCTATACAGTGATAAATTCGATATTGACATGACTCGTGTGTACTTTGAGGTGAATGTAAGTCCGCAATCGCGCTCTGTGGGTCATGAGTGGCTATGTATGCATTCGTGTCATACCTCACACGATTTCGCCTTCGACCCTTCCACCATGAAGCCAGTCAACAACTGAGTTTTACGATCATCTTTACAGCTCTGCTGTGTTACGCTTTACCGGCCATTAAAGCAGGAACACAGAATTATGTTGGAAAAGGAAAGAATTGTACTAGCTGTTCCTTCGTGTTATTCCTTTCAGCCATTGTATTCTTCGATTGGGGCAAGACTATGTTAGTCTTGTTCTAGTAATGTTAACCTTGTCTGTGCGTCGAGTCTTGCTGGTCTTGTGAGATTGAGTCATTATTTTTGGTATATACCATACTACAGGTATATTTTAATTTAGACGAACTAGTATTTTAGATAAGTATTATGAGATTGAGTAATGATTATGAAAAATTATTATTAAAATCCTCTTTAAATTTTTCTATATCAACATTTATCTTCCGGTGCAAAAATTGTACACGAATTTTAGATATAAGTATCAATTTAGAGAAAAACATATCAACAATACAATAAATGTTATAAATAAGTACGATCAAAAATCATGTCTGTAGTAATTGATCAACCTATATATAGTCAAAAATTACCAATAGTTTTCCTTGGTTCTGCATATTATTTGCGGTGTGGTTCTTCCCGGTTGATGTGAAGGTGGCAGTACCATGAATTTGTTACGGACTATTCAAGTCAAATATCATTTTGACATCAAGGTGGCTTCTTACGTGCTGGCTTATCTGGTGGGTGCGCTTCTTACGTGCAGGTCGATGTATGATAAATCGATGTTCTTACCTGTGCACTTGACATTTATCGTTCATTGAATTCGCAGAATTCTTGAGATAACGCGGTGCATTTTCATGTGATTCAGATTTTCATATCTGCTCATTCGATTAACCATATATGAGGAGATAGGAGAATTCATCGAGTACGAACCAGCTCGCTGATAATTGGTCAGTTTTGCGGTAACATAGACGAGAAGTCACTCCGGGTTCAATTCCCGGCAGGGCCAGAAAATAGTTTTTTCACTTCAGTATCCTGGTCTATACAGCTGTGACAATTAGAAGTGAACTCTTAGCTAAAAAACAATTATTTTTTATATATATATTTTTTTTCGGAACAAAAGTTTTTATTCGAGTCTGCCATATAACAACTTGTGGCGTAGTTATTATCAAAATGCTTTCAGATTTTTTAAATTTTCGTAAGAAACGTTTGAAAACTCGCTTTTGAATCAGTGGTTACTTTTTCCAGATGGATTGAGATAATACATTGATATTAGATGCCGAAACACAAATTATTACCAACGTTACATATCAGAAATGTTGTTCGTAAAAACACTAGTGGGAGTTTAAATTTACATACAACTATGGAATAATAATCCCCGTTCACAGTACTATTTTATGAATTTTTTTATCGTTCCTGCTTCTTTGTCAACATATTTTCGTTTTGCTTCTTCTGTTCTTATGTTAACGTTAATTCATTTTATGTTATGTTGCTAAGTTTAATATTCGTTGCACCTGACGAAGACCCCGGACATTGCGTAGTGTTGAACGTTCACAATAAATATGGTATGGATTCCAGCTAAGGTCGAATAATATATTTTCTTTAATATTAGTTGCTCGGTTTCATATTGAATCTTCTAGAATACGATTAGTCAAGATAACGGCTTGAAGCCGCGACGTATTGTAAAGTCCATCATTCTTCTGTGTGCGGGAACGATTAAGATTTACGGTTTGCTCGTATAAGTGAGAAGACGCCTCGAAGATGGTAAATTACGATCCCATGATATATGATGGAACCGCGAAAGAAAAATGTTGGCGTTCAGATATTATTATTGAGTGAATTGCGGAATGAAAACTGAACTAAAATGACGTAATTTTGTTTGATGCACCAGATATCAGTATACGAAAAACTGTCACATGTTTACAATAATGAATATCAGATTAACTAAGGAAAACTTGTGTGTTGTTTAAAAGCCCACATTGAAGTCGATTTCTGGTAGTATTTTAATGACAAACTTTTAAAACTAAAAATAGCTTTTGACGGTTTAGAATCAATTTGTCAAAGTTAATAACCATTAAAACTTTATGTATTGTCTTGAAATTACCTCATATTCCTCTAAAACTGATTTCTTATGGCATGGGAATGTTACTGTTGAAAGACCAAAATAATGACAACTATTCATCTCTTTCCACATTTTGCACCTCCTATTCTTTTCTCGTTCAGGAAGTTGATTAGCGTACACAAATGAATGGACAAATAATTGTTGGTTTTATTTACATCTAGACGCATTTTTAGTGTTTTAGTGAATTTAAAAAAATCGTCCCAGAAAGTAAAGCAAGAATAGAACGATAAAATGTCCCTTCGTTGTACTTCGCCTGTTCCAGTGTCCAACGTGAATAATAATAGTAATAATAATAACAATAATACAATAATAATTACAGTAGTAATAATAAATTGGAATTAACTTTTATTGATGTTTTTAAATCCAGAAACCTTTCGTTTTAGGAGCATTTCCAGATTGTCCGGCACTTGCGCCGCTTGGCACTAATTGAAATTTCGTCTCGGTAAGGTCACGTGTCACAGGCGGTGGTCTAATGAGATCGGGGCACGATGAGTAAAACTGTTCATGTAATGAGAGAGACCATTGCGCTGTTACGACCAGATAGGCAAAACATTTATGGGCTCTACACGCATTATCTGAAATGACCTAGAAGCTATCAAGGGAATGGCATGGCCGAGATGGTATTTACTTCTCCGGAGGGATACTTCACGTCGGACGGGAATGATATGATGTCATGCGTTTGAAAAATACGTTAGCACATTGTGTGGCGCTCTTCTCGATCTGTGGGCAAGACTTGAACGCGATTTATGGTTTCCTCTTCTACTCTTTTCGAGGAAAAACATAGCAGTAAAACTTGTATCGTGTAATGCGAGAAAAGTTGCGTAACGACTCTAAAGGGAGTTGTTCGCGAGGGAAAATGACTAAAAGCGTTTGGCTAATTCCGAGTGAACCAAGTCGCATTGCAACGTCTCGAAGTCATGACACTTTGCTTTGGGAAAATTTTACTGAAGAATAAAAAACGTACTGTGTTTGTTAGTTTATTGTATCGCGGTAAATTTCTTTATAGTGGTCGTAGGTAGTTTGGCAATAAATTATTTACATATTTATTTATTTCTTGTCAGTCTAATTGGCTGGATGTTGGTACAGAGCTTGTGCACAGTGTAGCCAACATATTTACTTCGCCATCGTCGTTTAGACTAATGCTATTTGTACCTCGTATTATGTTGGCAGGACTCTCGAATTTCCCAAAACTTAAATCCATCGCCGACCTCGGCCACAATTCAATTCACTCGCTCTTGTGGCGTTATGATGATCTTTCTGCATCGAGCGTGTGGAACAAATATTACCTTGTGTCCTAGTTTGTTGTGTTATTAACTTGTATTTGCTCACAGCAAATAGTCACTTTAGTAACTGCCATTAATATTTATTCGGATATTACTTAAATGCGAAGTACTTGGCAATTTGTGTTAGGCAGCCTTGTTGCATAATTTGCAGTCAAGTTACCCGAATTTGAGTAGTTACCCGAGTGTGAGCAGTGGATGTCTCCGTGCCTTCGGAGCCGATCCTCGTGACGTGTTCGCGTCGGTCCGTGATTCGTAGATGACTTCACTGACAGCGTGGGCGCGGGCAGTATCTGCCGTTGCATCATTGTTCCCGCGAAGCGCCGCATGAAGGCCGCGCAGCGTCCCGACGCACGCGCTGCTCTCCCGCGGCCGTCCAGTCGGAGGCTCGGCCGGTGAGGTCGCCTCCGCGGCATCCGGCGGCCGACCCCCACTCACCGCAGCTTACTCGCCAGTGGGCCGAAACGATGGCATGTCGGGACGAAATAGCTTCGACAGTGGTCTCAACGCATTAGATGAATTTTATTGTATTGAAACGTATCTACATGGAGCGATAGGAGGTGGGTGGTAGGAGCTATTGTTAGGTGAGACTGTTACCGGGGTTCTTTACCCACGTGGAGGTGTTAGTAGGAGTAATTAGTAATGGTATGTGGATAGAAGGAGGGTTCACTTTTCAGTAGTCACAGCTATATGCAGTGGGGCATAAATGTGAAAAGTTACAATTATTCTGGTCCCGCAGCGAATTCAACCGGGAGGGGTGTGCGAGCACGCTAACCCCTTAGCCACTGGAGAGGCATTGGGATTTATTTCGATATTATCTGATATATTTTTCGTCTAGTTACGTATATTAGGCACCTTGCCTAAATGACATTACGCACCCTGGGAGCGGGATTAAATAGTTACATCTCGTTACGCTGGGGAAGGAAGGGTCAGTCTTGGCGTTGAGTAAATCAGTTGTAAATAAATAAATAAATTTATTGTCAAAAAACAGTACAACCTGCGTATGACCACGAGGAGGACAATAAACTAATTTACTCTCCGGACTTTTATTAAAATCAGTAAATTCTTTTACAGTGTAGAAGTACTGGTGCAGGAGGTAGTTTTTAACCGCGGATTTCAAGAGATTCATTTTCATAATATCTTTTATATTCTTGGGCAGGGAATGATATAGAACGATTCCCGAATGATACGGTCCTCTTTGGCAAAGAATGGTTGACACTCTAGGGCGATGAATATTATTTCTATTGAGAGTATTGTGTTCGTGAACGAGACTGTGGTTGTATAGGGTGCTTTTAACTTTATATATTGCCAACTTAATGTGCTCTATTGCTCAGTGAGATCAGAGGCCAACGAACAATTAAGGCAGTGAATTAAAATTTGTCTGTCATTTTCCGAAAAATAACTAAAACAATTGTTTACGGGGGAAGGACTAGGAGTAGCTTTACATAATTATCGCAGAAGTATCGTTACCGGTGCGTTATGACAAAAGGGGGATCTTAAAAATGACAAGATTTGGGTAAAGTAATTTGTGGACGGTTCCTGTATAAAGAACAACTTATCACCAAAATTTACGTGTCAAGCAAATATGTAATTGCGCGTGTTCCTGTGACATTGGAATATTTTAATCGCATTATTACGTAAATTTGTCGCGGAAAATCCGAATATTTTCCTTCAGATCCATACAACCCCATGTGATTTCTTTCAGGTCACAAATATTGCCACATTCGCATTGTAACGTAGCATAATAAACGCCATTTTATTTTCTCTACTTCGGATATTATTTATTAATAATAATAAAACGTTTCTATAATAATACATTTATTGTCAAAAACAAAGTGACCCCGTGGAGGTTAAAATCATTCCGTTTCTTCCAGAAACAGAAAAGAAAATCATTTCAGGTTTTCGAGATCGCCACATTGCAAACGCGAATTCTCTTTGCAAAAAGACGTGTAGTTCAGCCCTTCGTTAGCCCGTTGACAGCAAGTGCCTCGTAATTGGTCAGTTGAAGATTGACACGAGATGACGATCAGGTTCTCTCTGTGCATCGTCTCTTCAGAATGCTTCGTTCCATGTAGGACGGGAATTTCGGAAACGTCTTGTTCGCGTAGCGTACGGAAGCACGCGAATAACACTACACACGCGCTCAAGATACAAATGTAGGACTTTATATTACACCGGGCACTATTCTTACTATTATATTCTTATTACTGTAATAATTAAGAAATCCGCCTTCGTCAGTGCCAATACTTCATTTGCGCCGGGGGATTATTTAAAAAAGAAAAAGATTAGCAGGAGGAAGGGACGAGAAAATCCGACCGCCAGTGACCGCGGGGACGAGCTTGATGGCTCCCTATTAAAAGGGAAACAAATTGCTAGTTCTTTAATTGTATGCAGATATTTTCTTCTGCTTTTGGGTTTTTTCATCGGTGTAGATGGACTGGTCTCTTTCTTGCCTTCGGAATGTAAACTAGTTCATTGATCTCCACGTGGCCATACGCAGTTAATAACTTCGTTTTGTATTTAAAGTTCCCGATGTAGTTGCAAAATGCGAGTTTAAAAAATTGAATTTCAATATATTACTTACAAACTTAAAAGATGAAATAAATTCCAGTTTCAAGTTTTTATATTTTTCGCCTTCTTTCATTGAACCTCGTTCTTCGACGTTCAATTTCTTGAATTACTTTTAGTCATCTTGGCTTCTCGTTTGTTTCTATTAGTGTCTCATTATGCGGTATCTTATTCCTTCTTCATTTATTTACACATCTCTGGCAGACCTCTCGCAACGAAGTGGTCATGCGCTATCTTACTTTTTTCAACATTCATTTCTTTCCTTGCAAAACTGTAGACCCATCTTTAATTAGAATTCGCTCCAGATTCCCAAAAGATCTTCTACGACCTCCATAAGAGAACTAATTACTTACTTATAACCATTCATAAATTAAAAAACAATGAATTTATATAAAAATATATAAATAAATGACACAGGTCGCGGACACTGTCCTTTTAGTGGACGACCCCAGTGGGGGTGACTTCACACAGTTCTAGATATTATTATGTTTATTTGTAGATTAAGTGCTTTATTTTCTCCTCAAAAATTTTGTAATGTTCTTTTGTATATCCTTGTAATTGTATTTCTTTATTCTTGTATTTTGTTTAAATATTCTGTTATTTCCTTTTGCATGCTCTTTGTACACACCAGAAAAGTGGAAACTCCCACTGTATTGGTATTTTAAAAAATTCTTTCCCATGTGTCAGTGAGAATTGCTTCAAATACTTCACACTGGCGCTGTCCAACTAGCCGCCTATGAAACTTTTTTTGCGACCCGCGAGTTCTAGTATTTTTGACATAGATTGACGAGTTATGAATCTATGCTGTCAGAATCAGTATTTGTTGGGGCATGCTCGGTGAGAGAAATTAGAAAATTATCTTCGGAATTATAACATGAAAACATTTTATTGTAATAATACATGTTTAAAATAATTTCTAAAAATTAATATTCTATTCAATTTTTCCAGCTTGAAATAATAAAAATATTGTTGATGAGAATAAGAATATCGCGTTACAAATAAATAAATATAAACCATTGTGGCAGGTCTTCGACAACGCGGGCTTTTGGAAGCATTCAACGTTTACTTGAAATTATTAACTCTGCATATATTTCTTCCGTGCACCTACACGTGGAGGAGAAATATAACTGCAGAGAATGGTGCAAGTCTTGGAGGCGAACGGGTGGTACAGTGGCCAACACCCCTGCGATCAAAGCCGGAGATGCCTGGTTCGATGCGGTGCAGGTATCGCCAATGGTTCTTTTTCCATGTGAAGGCAGTAAAGCTGTTCTAAAGGGGTATCCATCAGATTTGTCAAATTAAACTTACGCGTGGTCATTTGCACAGTCTGGGTATAATTATTTGACTCTTAATACTTGTTTGAAGTTGTATTTGTAAATGCGAACTGTAGCGTGCTATTGAAGTATATCTGCATGAAGCGATAGGAGGTAAGTGGTGGGTGGTGGGCTATTGTGAGTTGGTGGACCGCTTAGCTGGGTGTACCGACAACTTGGCCCGGAGATATTGAAGTGAAAAGTTCTGGCCCGACCGGGAATCGATTCCGGCATGATTTGGTGATAAGCGAGCACCTTAGCCACCAGAGGGGCGACTCTTAATTCAATATAACGTAAGAAGGTTTGTAATTATGGACACTGGTTACTGGAATATTTCTATCATGTAATATTCAGACGAAAACGGTAAGCTCTCCGAATTATTTGCTAACTGACCAGTGTGCATTCAACTTTAGTACGCAGCATCCTATGCACTAGCAAAGTTTTGAATTGACCAGCGGTTGGTGTTGACTGAGAGCGAACAGAATGTGCGGAATGAAGCGCTTTCGAGGAAGGTCCATTCCATTCAAGTGAATGGGGGACACTGAGCTAATGGCCGTTGGGTGTGGCGTGGTCATAGCGACTCCAGCCAATCACGCACCGATGTGCATTCGCTCGCTCGGACAACGGAAGTGAGGGTTCAACATGCACGTGTGTAACGATGAAACTGCTGTCATTTTCACCCATTTGGTCTCACTGTGCTTTTATTGTTGGCCGAACTATGCCTCACTATTTAAGTTATAGTTTGAGTTTACACACTAGTTGCGGTACTAGTTAAATATTTGAAGTTGCCTATTTTCATGTGTCTATTTTCCCCATCCTGGTCCTTTTTCGATGGTTTTCCTCCGGCGGTGGATTTTCTATCGGCGAGAATCTCATTAATACTTTGGTTGTTATTTATCTCGAATTTTGATTGAACATTATATTTAAGATTCATTTTGGAATAATGATTGACAACAGTACGTATTTTATTTTAAATTTTTTTTATAGCTATTAAATGCGCCACTGCCCTTGGGCCCTTGTCCGGAATTGATGCGATGGTTCCTTGCTTGCTTCCGGAGAGTAACTTAGTTTATTATCCCCCACGTGGTCAAAAGCAGTTTGCAACTGCTTTTTTGACAATAAAGTTAATTAATTAATTTATTTTAGCGGATCTGTTGTTTTAGCGTCCTCATACGTCCCTGATTTTATGGGTTCAAATTCACTATGTAAGGGGAAAAAATTTCTCGAAACTAACCAGTGTTGCAAATCCGTTAGTATTCTTTGTCGAAATTAATTATATGAGAAAATAAAAGAAATATAAATTTCCGTGAATCGAACGTGCAAAATTGTATAGTTACCACGCATTTGTAACATTGGAATGAAAAAAGATTCGGACATTAGTAGTATAACAGTTATTAGTGCAAACAATTAAAATAGAATGAATTTAATTGATAAACAATCAGCATAAGTATAAACAAAGCACGCAAATTATACAAAATACTACTACACTTTTTCACTTGAGATTGTAAATTGACTTGTCTGTTGCGTCAAAGGTACGTGCCGTACCTGCCCTTCATACGTACCAGCCGGATTAACGCCCTTGAAAATGATTAGTTCTCATTTACCTGTGTTATCTCGGAATGTTGCAGCAATTGATTGCATTTGTTTGCGGTCGAAATATGTAAGTTAATTATTCATTTTTGGACAATGAGGCGACCTGTCGTGTAGTCAGTGCTCTTACCTTTGACCCCCGTTGATGGCGGTTCAAAACCCGGATGATACAAGTAGAGTTTGTCGGGGAGGAATTGTCTGCGACAGGTTTCTTCGGGGTATTCCCTTTCGTTTCTTGATCACGTCGTTGCAAAATCACCCGTCTCGCGGAGGTGCGTCCTCCTCTCTTTCTGTTCCTCAGCTGAAGCCAGTGTGGCGTTGTCTTACGCTCCATCCACGCCTGTTCGACGAAACGAATGAACACTCACTTCTTCTAATAATTAAAACCTGAATAGTCTCTTCCCCTTTGAAATCATCTTCGATCGAGAAGCGGAGCGTTATAAAAAGTATATTTCCAAGCCTTATATTAACTGACATATTTTTAATGTTTCCTAGTTTATACACATGTACGTGAGATATAGGGATCGAGAAGGTTAATGTTGTTAGATTTTCAATTCTTCCCCCATTATACAGCAGTGTATAAATAATTGCCTGTCTCGGCGAGAAGGGAATCATCAAAATAATCTCAATTGGTTCAACTTACGAGGTCCCCTATTCGAGCCACACAGCATCGTGTTTGCGTGCTGCGTTCAGGATTACACGGAACAAATTGTAATGATAAAAGAAAATTAATAAGATCAGCAAATGTTTTACTGCTATAATACAATTATTGTCTGTTGAAGTTTCAGTTTGTCTTTGTAGACCCTTTGGGAGATCCGGAGCGGAGCGAACCGTCCACGCGCCCCTCCGCTGGCTAAGGGGTTAGCGTGCTCGCTCCGCACGAAGTGACTCCGGGTAGGACCTTTGATCGGAATTGACGGTTGCTTCCCGAGAGTAAATTGTATTATTTGTAAATGGGAAATGTAGAGTGCTATTGAAGCTTATCTGTATGGAGCGATAGGAGGTAGGAGGGTAGAATGGTATTAGTATAGGTGGGCCGCTTAGCTGGGTTTACCGACAACTTGCCCCACGTGGATGGGTTAGTAGGAGTCGTTAGTAAGAGTTATTGATGCAAGGAGAAGGTGGATAGGGGAAGGAGGGTTCGCTTTTCAGGTAAAAAGCTACGAATGTTTCTGGCCCCAGAATCGAACCCGGGATGACTCGGTGAAAGCAAGAACACTACCACCTGAGCCACCAGAGAGCTGAGAGTAAATTAGTTTGTCTTCCACGTGGTTTCAAGCTGTTTGTAACTGCTTTTCGACAATCATTTTATTATGATCATCGCTCAATGTAGATGAGCTTCAGTAGCACGCTACATTTCCCATTTACAAATACTACAATAAAACAACCTACTGTAGTGCGTGAACCCTGACAGCAATCTGACGTTGAGGAGTGCGTGGAAAGGGCATGGTGCGTGGTGGCGAGGGCGGTGAGATGTGAGTGATCGCCTGCCTTGCTTCCATGAGCGCCTCGCTGCACTCGGGAGCGACCGGCGGCGAGTTTTTCTACGGGACAAAGCTTTGGAGAATGGGAAGATATATATGGAGAGGCGCAGCCTCCGGTGCTACCTCCTTCAGCCTTTTCTTTCCATTATGCTGCGAATTAGATGAGATATACTGGAAGAGCGTTGAATCCCCTTATTTCGTGTTATAGAATCCTCTTGTTTCAGATATATCGGATTTTTATCTAATAATAAAGAAAATTCAGTGATATTGTGACCTCGATGCACATCTTCAATTAATGGTTAAATATCGGAAGGTGGAACTTTTAATTTGTCATATCATTGAAAACAGTAATGGATCTATGGGGGGGGGGGGGGAAGGGGCTATAGNTAACATAAAATTGAAGTTGATAAATGGCATGCTTTGTAAAAGTCTTACCAGACTAATCATTGTTATTAGGTATAATTATTGTTATTAATAATACCCTATTAATAACTAATAAATAATTGTTATTGTAATTAGTAATATCATATTGTTAATTATTTATTTGATGCATTTAGTTAAAGGTAATATTTATAAAATTTGTGTTGTAAAACCATAATTTTTAACATTTTTTTGTATTTACAATAATGCGTATTAAGAATATTCCTAATATGGAATAATCAGTAAATTTTATACATGAATAAATTTTTATCATAAATGCCCGCCCCCCTTAGCTCCCCACTGATTGAAAACACTTAGTCAAACATTTTTCGTATGAAAAGTGTTAATTTTTTCTTTTGTAAATTTTGGAATGTAGTTTTTATTAGATCTCGGAAATTCTCTGGTCTCATTTCTTATTTCGGTTGTTCATAGTCTGAGAAACAACTTTGGATGGACTTCTTAAGTGGAAGAAATTAAAGAAAAAATCTTAAAACAGGACACCGACGAGTTTTCACACTTTACACAAATAATATACTCTTATGTTAGTGAACCTCTCAAACATAAACTGATTTAATGTGTAAATATTAAGAGACAATTTTGTATTAAAAACTTTTTGAAGGAAAGTTTTCTTTATTACACAAATTACACTTAGTTCTTCGTATCATTTTCGAGAAATCAATGTAGCCATAGATCTGTCATGTTTTGTCAGTTTTCCTTTTCTCTCGTAGCAAAAGATGCTTCGGTGCGTTATTCGACACAGAAAGAAATAGCATTTAATGTGTTTCGTCTTAAATAATGTGATTTAGTTACGTTGTATAGTTCTTGACCACTGGTGTCACGGGAGTATTATCGGTCGGAGAAGTGGTGTTGATGTTGTAGAAATATTGTAATAAGACCTAAAGATGGATAAAATAATATACCCGAAACATTGGCGTGATAGGTAAATTTTTAGCTATTCCTCGAGAAAATACTCCTGAATATTTAATTTCAGTAGCATGAAGGCTTCAATAAGACACCACATGTCAAAATAGTTTCAACGTTCAATAGATATACCTATAGCAAATGAACCAGTGACATTTTTCTACAGAAAAATGCCGAAATGTCGAAATAAAACATATTTGCATACGACGTCAATTTTTATAGCAAATTTGATTTGTTCTTAATAGATCTCGAGTATGAGCATCGTAGAGAAGTTCCATTTGGAATCGAGGAGTTTTTTTCTTCTGATGGCTTAGAAGCGATGCATAGGTTCCACCGTTCAGTTCATGAACGCAAAAACTGGTTCAATTCTGCCGCTTAATTATGTCATTATAGCAAACTGTCCCTCTTTGCTGTGCAACTTTCTGTATAATCGCGCAGGCGAGTGTGTGAGCGCGCATGAATACATAATTTCCTCTGCATTCTGCAACGCGATCTGGATGCCGCTCGCTGTAAAAGAATTGAAGCGACTCCTGACCGCCTTTTCTGCTCTCGAATCAAACTCTGCGCTGGCACAAGAGTTCTCTCGAAACGCCGGCGGAACGACAAGAATAATAATCAGCGGGTGAAATCGCTTTCAGGGTTCTTAAAAAGTCATGTGGATGGGACACCTTCCCATTTTGTTTCACGACTTAAAATAAGACTGCCAAAAAATGTCATATTTATAAAATATATTTTAGTCGCTGCAGAGCTTTAAAATCTTGAAATTCGGACCTTGTTTGTCGAAAATCTACACCTTGATGAGCAAACATACTCGTATTTACGTTTTTCATCTTGTCTAATTGTTCAAAATTTTGAAATTAACATTCTTATAATTTTTATTGTTTTTGTTTTGTAGAGTATGATGTGTATAATGTTTATTTTGTACTGAATTCCACATTACATGCGTAGTATAAAAAATTAAAATATATTGAAAATGGACGAATTTTTTATTTTCCCACTCAGTGTCTGGACTGCTAATGAAAAAGTGGTCTATTTTCAAGGTTGTTTTACATACTGCAATGTTATCTTGTTAGTTGACAAGAATTTTGTGAATTAATAAATAGTGTATGAGAGAAATCCGGCAAACGTATTTGAATCAGTGAGGGAGGAGTGCATTTCGTCTTGCTCGGCCCGTTGAGATCTCATAATAATAATAAAAAAATTTATTGTCAAAATAGCAGTTACAAACTGCGTATGACCACATGGAGGACAAACTAATTTACTCTCCGGAAGCAAGCAAAGGGACCATCCCATCAATTCCGATCAAGAGCCCTGAGGCAGAGGCGGATTTAACATTTCAACATACTCCTAACGATAAGAATAGTTCGACACATGTCATAGTATGGACATAATACCAACAAATATTGTATTTCATAAAACGCAGAAAAGTCATTTGACAATTAAGTATTATTATCAGATTAAAATCATTTCGGAAAGTATTGTTGATAATTGGTAACTATTGAATGAAACTAAATTCGCGAATTATTATTTCAATAGATGCCGCCTCTACCCGAAGGAAAACCGGAGAAAAACCCGGGCAAGGATGGGGGATGTCGAGAAAAATGAAATTTTCGGAATCATCCCATTGAAAAGACGTTTAATCTGCAGCGTCGAGCCCTGCACGGCCGCTCCGCTGCACGCGTGCGTGCATGCGTGTCAGCGGCTGCATTCCGGCGCGCGCCCCTCTCTCCCCCACTCGCCCAGTTTCGCTGGATGACGTCACCTCACCGCGCCGCCTCGACACCTGACATCGCAGGAAGTTCCCGCGTTCCGGCGGCGAGGCGTCCCCCTCCCCTCCCCGCCCCACCCTTCGCTAGGCTCGTTTCCTTTTTTCTTGTTTGCGTGTTCGCAGTAGCACGCAGCGGAGATGCTCGGCGTCGGCTCGGCGTCGGCTCGGCGTGCTCGACGCCGTCGCTGCGCTAATGCTTGCTCAAGTACGCTAACTTTCCCGTTTTGAATACGCGAACGCATTCAGTGGCGGATCCGAGGGGGTCTCAGGGGTACCCCCTCCCCCCCCAAAAGAGATACATGTAGTAAGAAAAAAGGAGACTTTTTTACTTCGAAAAAGAAACTCATAAAAGCAAGAAGACGAACAAATAAAATCTGTTTATATATTACATTCTATGATAATATTAAGTTATATTATTTAGGATGTGCAGATTATATTAAAGAGAATCAAAATCACAGGTAAACCATTGGTTTATTATCAGATCTCTCATAATAAACCAATGGTTTACCTGTGATTTTGATTCTCTTTAATATAATCTGTATATCTTAAATAATATAAATGAAATAAATTCTGTCCTTAGAAGAAGAGTTCTTAGCACAAACGTATGACTTCTATAGATTTCCACTCCCGCGTAGGAACAAGTACAAGGCTTAGATATTTCACTGTTTCTAGCACACTCGTACTCCTGGGAGTCTCCGAGACACTTATCTGATTGAAATTTACAATATAAGGAACGCCCCAATAAAAATTTGGCTGCAAACACGAATTACTTCAATACTTTTTTAAGGGTTATTTATGAAAACTGCAATTAATGTTTATGGTCTATTTATGTATATGAATGTCTTCAACTAATGTTTCTCCTCCAGGGGATTTACATCTAGTAAGTACTTGTTCGGCAAACACAGGGTCCCGAGCTGAGTCTGGCATTACTTCCACTTACTTGTGCAAGGCTCCTTCCTTTCTCTTTCCTGATCTTCCTTGGTCACCTCTTGTTCTTTTCGATCCGGACGCTATTAGGGCTAGGATATCTTTCATTTTCCTCTTTCTTCTTCTTCTTTTTTTAATGTTTTAAGTAAAGACTTGAGATATGCTAGGATAAGAGTTTTGAGTTGTAATTCAGGAGGGTTTTAGTGGGTATGGCTGAGTTATTCGGCGAGTCCTACACGAGGGGAGAGTCATGTTGGCTCTCCCTAGTGCGTAACTGCATTTTCCCTACCTGTACAAGTTTTAAGGGCTCTAATGACTTCGATGTTGACGAGCCCTAAAGCCCCACAAAAAAACTAATGTTTCAAGAAGTTATTTTGAAAATAAAATCCGGCGAAGGGTCCCTCATTCCCGAACATATAAATTCCCTGCATTTGGAAATTTCAAAAATATTGTTGTTTTTTACTTATATTCTGCTATACAAGAGCAACAACCCGTCAAGAAGTTCATGGCTCTATTGCTTATTCTCTGTGTTGATGAATGAGCGAGTCAATCGATAAGTCAGAACGGTGTAGTATGCACATAAATTATGAAAATCTTAAGTCAAAAGACGTCCTCAAATTCTTATCTTTTAAATTATTTTCTCTCATAAAACGAATTTAGTCCTTCCAGAACAAAAACAAAATGACGTAATAAATCCATCTTCACCCATTTCATAGTTAAACCAAAATTTAATCGTTCAAATGTTACACATACTCAAAAAAACAATTTGAACTTTTTGAAAAAAAATATGAAAGAGTAAGTAAAAACAAAATATACGAAAAAGTCAGTTAGATTTAGATTATGATTTTCACCACTTACGAAAAATAATCTTCAAATCCATTCCCTTTTCTGCGCAAAAATACTAGAGATTTGGACAAATGTTTCAAAAATAAGAAAGAAAGACAAAAAAGTAACTCTCTCACAACATAAGTGTGTCAACAGCTAAAACCACGTGAACAAAATGGAGTAAATTAATTTACATGGGAATATTATAATGTAGAATTGGCTCGTCAGGAAAGTGAGAAATTCTGTATTCGAAGGAATGTAAGAAAAAAGGACTGTTCGAGGGAGGCAAACTGTTCATTCGCTATCAGCTGTTATTCGCAGAGTTCATTTAAATTAAATCTTAACAGTATTCATTGCATTCCTTTAGTGATTAGTAGGTGCGGTCCAAGAGTCATACTTGCGAGCAACCACTGTGTAAAATCCACGAAAATATAATGCTGGATACCAGTTATATGGGCAAGTTACACATAATTTCATCAGTTGCGTGAAATAATGGTTCATGTAACCATATTGCTCCTGAAGACGAAAGCTCGTGGGAATGGGTTTTCTTGAAGTTGCTGTGAATAAAATGTGTTTCTCTCCTTAAGCATTCAAACTACACTACAACAAATTTTTCGCATTCTATTTTTTAAATTCCCTCTGTGTGAATGATTGAACAAGGACAGATGTTTTGCTTCATTTATTTGATTTTACTCTGACACTAATAAAAATAAATAACAAAATTAAAATATTTAAAGTAATGATAATTATTTCGCCTGTTGTTAATGATAAGAAAAATAACTCCTGCGAAGCAGCAGTATCTTTCTTGATTATTTCCCGTTTTTATTCATAAATGTGAAGGTGATATTTATTTACGCTTTGAGTAAGTAGGGGTTTTAATTCATGACATTTAATTATTCATTCATGAGGATAGTATCATGTAAAAAATAGATAAAAACTTTTACATCTTTTTAGGTATCCAATATAAATATATTATTATTGGATAATTAGCAACACACCGTGTATATTTGTAAATATACTTATTTTCGTAGATTAACTGTTACTACTGTGAAGGAAATATAAATATGGTGTTGCACGTCTAGTGAAATAACTCTTACATTTCTTTAGAAGGGCCCCATGTTGACGGAGACGGTAGTCTGCAAACGTTTTTCCTTGTCCAATCCTGCGAACTACCGCCCACATCACCACAGCTTCACCCTCCGCCGCGCAGGTAGAAATGTTGAATCGTGCGTGAGTTGAATCGTGCGCAACACGTCATTTCCTGGTATTTCTCTTCATGGGCCCCTCCCAAAATGAAATGCTGGACCCACTCCTGAACGCATTCATATCAAGGTAGTAAGAGCATGCCAGGTTTATATTAAAAATAGTAATTACAACAGTAATTAAAATACGCGAATAATTAATTATACCGTTTAAATTGAAGCAATGTGTTTGAAGAATAGTCTGTAGTTTAACTAGAGTTCTCTACTTTTGTGATAGTTTTCGTCAAAATATTTTCTTAATAGTCACGTGAACCCTTGCATTTTCAAGATGATTTTATTTCAGTATTAGCCCCACAAGGGCCAAATTTTTTAAAGTTTATTTTTAATTTTAAAAAATCAGGTCATTCAAAAACAGTCGCCTTGTTGCTCGTATTATCTTAAGATAATCCTGACGAATAAAATCCTTGACACCTGTCAAATTTGTGTGTGGATGCAATAATACCTGGTAATATCTATTTTAGATTTAACACACATCATTTTAGCAATATATAGACTATTTAATATGTATGTGGACGAAATACACTGTCTCGTGAGAAAAAAGAATTTTTTAAAATAACTTTATTTCCAAATTATTTAAATGGATGACATTTCTTTAAACTGTGGCATTCTGCTGATGTATTTAATTTTGTTTTTTCCTGTGCACCATTGTCAAGGCAAGGCTTACGATTGATGTAACATTCTTCAAAAAAACTTAATTAGTACAATGTAGGTTGTCGTTACTTGTTACTATTATTCATAAAACGAACCTACCAAATAATTTTAATGAAAATTAAGAAGATAATTTGACTTTTGTATGGGTTGACTGACATAACCCCTTAGAACTACCGAAATCGAATACATTTCACTCCGCTCTTCTCCGTTATTAATGGACGAAATTTCTCACACAAAAACATCTTGTGTCGTTAGGATCGTCAGCCACATACGTATTTTAGAACCGTTTATTTCTTTCTCCTTATCAGTCCGAGTACTCTCTGTGCAACATGGGGGAAGATGCGTTGCGAGAAGGAGGATCTTCGACTGAAAGCGCTGCATCAACTCCTACGCGCAAGGTTGTGGGTTCGAATACCGCGTGACGCGCGAATGATTTCATCATTCATGACGTATCATAGAACACGACAAATGCCACGCTGGTGACATCGAGTATGTGAGCGAAGAAAATGGCTCCATATATTCCATCCCGTGATCTTGCATAACAGACCGCGTGGGAAGTGTGTTGGAGAGGGATTTACAATTTCTGTGTATTGAAGTTAGTGATTATTATTATAATAATAAAGTAAAATTATTCTGATCAAAAGTTATGTTTATTGTATTACATTTATAAATAGTATTCGACATAAAATATTAAATTTGTCCTTCAACGTGTTGAAATGAAGTTAGCGGATAATTTAATGTTAATTAATAAATTGAGCACGAATAAGTAATAATATTAATAATATATAAGGAGACGCATGACGTGTTTTTCCCGCGTGTATTATCCTCTTCTCCTGGCTGTTACGTGATGTGTAAAGGGTATCCGTATGCAAATCACGTACTGTGAAAGCAGACGAGTTGCTTGTATGTTTCTGTGGAAGAGAATGAACAGTATGGTTCTTATTTCAAATTTCAATCACAAATAACGAGCAAAACGTTTGTTGTTTTTTCATATCCCCTATATAACGTAGATATCTCTTAAAAACATGATTGGTTTGTGAAATAAGCAATTGTATATTCTCATAATTAAGGGGAAATATAAGATGTAATTTTTTTCTCAAAAACTGTTGTTTACAGGCCTTTTCGTAAAAATTGTACTTAAAGTACACCGATGAAATATTAACGCTCACCATTATAATGTTAAATCGTAAAATCGTTTAGATGAAGGTAATGCTACAATATTAGATCAGGTATCAAATTATTTCTAATATTGTTATTGTTGTATAATTTGCGTCATGATGTGAAGATTTCGTCATAAATTTTTTTATCATATGGATATTCACCTGATCATAGCGGTGGAAAAGTAGTGATTGAAATTAAATTTACGTCTACTTAAAAGGCCAAATATGAAATCAAAAGATTAACATGTTGCTTTGAACGAGAATTAGAAGTATTACGAAAATGAAGTTGTTATAGCCGCAAGTTGTTGCCTCAACGATTGAACTGCATTGCCAATTTGGATGCGCCTGAGACTTTTTCCGGCTTATCTAACGTAATTTTTTTTATCAGTACAAATTCTTGACCACGAGTATCAATAAGAACTATATGATATCTTTGTGGGATAAATGGTTGTTGTGATGGTTGGTGAGGAGGAGCTTATATGTTGCAGAGAAGTATGTGTGTCTGTTAGCTCTGTTATTATTTAATTGGTTTTTAGTTAACTTCCATTGTATAGATTTTTTGTTTCGTTTTTAATTAAAAAGAAACTCGATGCACGTACATATCGCCCTGAAGATGACTTTAAAAAAAGCCGAATCGTTGGCGATCTTAGGAGGAGGTATTTATTGTGACCTAAACTCAAGATATCATGTACGTACTGATCTTTTTTATATAAGATTGTCCAGTTTCAATCGCATTTCTGCGTAATTATTTTATGTCCTCTTACGTCGCGTGTTTCCTTAGGTAATGTGTGTTTCTCAGTGAAATTATCGGTGTATTAGTCGAAGGCTTACAAATGACTGCAGTCAAACTTACACGTCATTGGCAATTGTGGATGTGATTGCAAGTTTCAATGTATACTCAGAACACAATTTTATATTCTCATTGGAATGGAGTTCCTCGCGCGAAGTCCACCTCAGCAGATGGAACAATTTTTTCTTTTTGAGAGTGGGGGGCGAAGAACGGAAACGTATCTTTAGTAAACTGAATGTATTACGTTGAATAAAGTAGAAGTAATGAAATTATTTAAAGAGTTTAGTTAATTTTTTTTAGTTATTTCTTCAATCAATCGTTTTCTCATAATAAGAGTTACAATATGTGGTACAAATATTTCGAAATAAATTGATCGATTGAGATATTTCTTTGCTTTATAAAAGCTCTCAGGAATGAAGTATTGATGTTAGTTGTGTGCCTGCACCCGCTGTGGAAATCGGAAAGTGACGCGAAGTCCCGCGTTTGTGCCTGGGTGGGCGAGCGGCCGTTGCTCACAGCGATATTGGCGCTGACGTAAGTGCCACCTAGTCTTGCCGACGCCGTCGACTCTCGGAAAGCGCGGGAAACGTGTGGATCCGTTGCCAAGGCTGTGAGTGCACCCAGAGGCACGTTTCGCAACCATTTGGAGCGGTTTTTGTGGAAAGGGCGTTAATTTGGGAAAAAATGATTATTTCCATTGTGCAGTGGAGCCTCCTTAACTCGAACTTCAAGGGAAAGGTTTTAAGTTCCGAGTTAACGAGTTTTCGAGTTATAAAGGACTTCCAGATAAGGACTTTTTAACATTATCAATTTGGACTTACAGAGGCATATGTTATTGAAGTCATTAGAAAACAAAAAAATCGACTTATAGAGATTTATTTTACTACATTTGTGTTGTACATAATTACTTTATGGTAAAGGAACAATTTGTAAAAATCCACATATTAAAATAAATATGTAATTTTATTTTGAGTGANAAAATCATTTCTTGGAATTGGTTATCGACGACAATGAAACTATTGCTTGGAGTTAAAGTTTACATATTGCTTTTGTTTCGAGATATAGAATCCGCTGGATTTGTAGTTCGAAATAGAGAGCGTGATATGTATGGATAGTACATAATAAATTTATTGTCAAAAAACAGTACAAACTGCGTATGACCACGTGGAGGGAAAAAAAAAACTAATTTACTCTCCGGAAGCAAGCAAGGGACCATCCCATCAATTCCGATCAAGGGCCCTAAGGCAGAGGCGGATTCAAAAAATTCAGCAAAAATTCCTAGATAAGATAAAAAGTTAGCTGCGAGTTATAATACTAATAGAATGTCAATATGTTTGTAATTTTAAGCAAAAAATTACATGTAAGTTATTATCGAACTATAGATTATTCTGAGTATAGTGCTTAAAAATTGAAATAACACTAAATTCACGATTTATTGTTACAATAGACCCGCCCCTAGACAAAGCCTAGAGAACCTGTATGATAAATCCGCCTCTACCCGAAGGAAAACCGGAGAAAAACCCGGGCCAGGATGGGGCTACAGAATTTATGTACACAAACGTGCCAATGTTGAGTACACATAAAACTAAATTAATATGAGCCATAAGACAACACAATCATGCAAGAAAATAGTTTTTGAAATTGTTATAAGTTGTTTAAAAAGTACTACAGCAATGGCGTGATAAAGCACAAGACGAATTTAACTTTTGTTAAAATCAATAAATTCTTTTACAGTGTAGAAGCACTGGTGCAGGAGGTAGTTTTTAACCGCGGATTTGAAGATATTCAATTTCATAATATCTTTTATATTCTTGGGCAGGGAATTATATAGAACGATTCCCGAATGGTATGGTCCCTTTTGGCAAAGAGTGGTTGACACTCTAGGGCGATGAATATTACTACTATTGCGTGTATAGTGTTCGTGAACGAGACTGTTTCGTATAAAGCAAGGGTGGCACTTCAGTAATTCGGTCTTAACAAACACGACCGTTTCATAAATATAAATGCAGGGAAGTGTTAAGATATTTAATTCCTTGAATAAAGGTTTACAAGAGTTTCGGGGGTGAGATTTACAAATTATCCGAACTATCCTCTTCTGAATTCTGAAAGTTTGAATACTCTGACCGGAATTACCCCAGAAGGTAATGCCGTAACGTAAATGGGAGTAAACGTTTGCAAAATATACGCAACGGGAAATACGTGGACTAACTGCGTTAACTAAGATTCGGAATGCGTAACACAATTTGCTTAATTGGGAATTAAGATTGTCAATGTGACAATTCCATTTGAGGTTGTCTTGAATATGGAGACCTAAGAATTTTGTATTTGTAACAGTTTTTAATTGTGTTCCGTTTAAAGAAAGAGAAACCTGGGGTAAAGATTTTGTGATACTATTGTGAAATGACATAGACACTGTTTTGTCAGTGTTTACAATGAGACGATTTGCATGGAACCAAGTCGAAAGGTTAGACAAAACTTTTTGAGCATTGGCGTGTTTACATAGTAAATTAGTGTCATCAGCAAAAAGAACCATTTTGCAATCTGATGTGGATGATGACATGTCGTTCACATACAATAAAAAGAGTATAGGGCCGAGAATTGATCCTTGGGGTACTCCGCAAGTAAGTGGCTTTGTTTCTGAAAGACAACGCTCAAGTATTTTATTTTTAGTATAGGATATTTCTACTTGTTGATATCTATCTTTTAAATAAGAAGTTAGCCATTGATGTGGAAGTCCACGAATGCCTAAAGAATGCAATTTGGTAAGGAGAATTCCGTGATCGATGACATCGAATGCTTTGGATAAGTCAAGAAAAACACCCTGAGGATTTTCTCCACTGTCTAGAGATGTGGTAACATCGTTTAAGAAGGAAAATATGGCGCTTGTAGTGGAAAAGGATTTCCTAAAACCGTGTTGATCGTCAGAGAGAATGTTATATTTTGATAAAAAATCTAGAAGACGCTTATAGAACAATTTTTCTAGGATTTTTGAGAAAGTGGGTAGTAGAGATATTGGTCGGTAATTTCCAATATTAAGTTTGTTTCCTTTCTTGTGTAAAGGTTTCACTTTAGCTCTCTTAAATATATTGGGAAACACCCCTTCCGATAAAGAACTATTAAAAATATTTACATCATAGGGAAATCATATTCAGTTCGAGTTGTACGGATTTTTGCACTTCAACGGAAGGGAATGGCTAATTTCTTCGACTTTAAAGAGGATATCGAGTTAAGGGGTTTCGGGTTAAAGAGGCTCCACTGTATTACATCTCTATTATAATTAGTCATATATTTCGTCTGCATATATAATAAATATCAAATAAAACGACCATTCTTAAAAAAACAAGACTTTTTTCTAAACACAAATAAAATATTACACAACGTTACAATCCTTTTTTGATCATCAGGCATGGACCTTACAAGGGCAGTGAGCTCACGTCAGTTATCAAAATCAATAACATCAGCTGGGCACTACATGGTTCAACACACTTTCTTATTTAAATGCATCACTTTTTTTCCATAAAAACATAGGTAGGAGTAACACAATAAAATGTAGCAATTGTATACTGTAAGAATAAATCCTAACAGGCGTATAATATTTTCTGTTTTTCAATATTAAGAATGGAGAAATTGCATACAACAGAATCAAGCATTTGCCGGCGTAACTTGGGGTGTGAATACTACATTAAAGGAAACAAATATACATATAATATAACATAAAAACAAATGTATGTATTATATCGCGAATATATCGACTAAAGTAGTTTCTATTGATCTTCAACAAAATTTTGAAATTCTGAAAGGGAGGGTATAATAGTGTCCTATTCGTGTTCTCGGAAATGAGTGATGTATTGTGAGAGGAGCCCGAAGGCGTGGTGTCAAAACATTATTTTCCCTTACAGTCGAAGTATGACTCTAGGGCTGAGCAGAGTTAGAGAGAGTTGACTTCTTAATTTTAATTACATGTAGATGAGAAAATGTGGAAAAAATAATCCAATATGACATTATTATTGACATAATTTTGGACGTTTGCAAATTTAAATGAAATGAAAGAAGGGTAAGTTTGGACTTGATCTACTTCCAACATTGCATAATAATTTTTGAAATTCGTTTTCGATTTCCGTGAGAAGTCGAATTGTAATGGTGGCATACTACTGTGTTTAAAATAAATTATTTATATTTGGAGATATTTATAAAAACTTATTCCTAATAATTTGTGCATGTTTGTCATTGAATCTAGCTTCTGAAGAGACGTTTGCACATTTGTAGGTCGTTGACCGACGGGGAAACAACTCCGCAGATCCCACAGACAATCAAGAGGTAATCCGGGATCCGAGTAAACTGGGGTAATCGTAATCCCACAGACGAAATGTTTTCAGGATTTTCCCATTTGACGTATTCTACAACCGCATTAATCCTATCTTGATTTAGCGAGTTTATGAGATTATGAGCAGGACGAAAAGAAATGTTAATTATTCAAAATCGTGGTTGAAAATTATGTATTCTTTTTTCTATGTTCTGCGACTCCGAAATATCAGTGATGTGCGGTCGTTCTGCACAAAATACGATCTTCCAGCGTTCGGATGTTTCGGAATCCAGACGTGCATGAGGATGCCGAACGGAAAGGATTGGGGGTTCCCTTGTCTTCTATGGACTTCGAAAACCAGGCAAAAGAGATGGGAGAGAGAAAAAAGATGGAGAAAGAATGAACCACTAAAGAGCTGTTTACAAACAGTGCAGTCAATTTGTTTCTTTTCATATCTTTGTGTATTGTATATAGCTAGATGTAAATAACAAATTAGATCGAAATTGAATGAAAATCGGAATTGTCTTCTATGGACTCGGCGAAATAGAATTTCTCTGAAATTGAACCCGGAATACATTTAACACATTTCGTTTCAGATCGGGCTACATGACGTGGAATGTGTTTCTGGATACTATTCTGAATTAGTATTATTGATATAAAGAGAGCAAGTTTCAAAATCTGGAGTAAATTCTCTTCTCTCTAATCAGTTTGTTTTCAGTGCTAAGTTCCAACATGTTCTTTTTGCAATCAATCATATCCTAGCGATGCGTCGATAAGCTTCCGAAAGCTATGTGACGTATGAGAGGGTTCGATAAAAATTTCAATTTCTTTGTGAATTGAACTCTTTTAGACGAACCTATATCGATGATATTTCGAAGAAAGCATATTTGAAGATGTAAATTTCGTGAGTTTTCCAAACAATTCCAAACCACAAGATAAATTTCCTTTCCCCATTCTCATTCGTCCTCGAGTTATCATAGGAATAAAGGTGTAAACCAAATTCTGGAAAGTTTCTCTTCGATCAAATTTGCAATGATTTGAAAATGTTTCGTTTCCTACCACAGCAATACTTTGCGATCCGCTGTTTTCTATTTTTGCCACGTGATGTGACATTTTATTTCTTTATTTCGTCGACAGATTTATCCGAAATGATCTGAACATCTTTCTCCTTCTGTGTACTAACATTATTTCAGTTTTTCTCTTTCTGTTTTCATTATGCGAATAAATTTATTGCGGTTTGCAATTTGAAATGAGTTATTCTTAATTCCAGAGATAAACAACATCGCTTCCTCGATTGTCCCGTAATAAT
>NNCF01126046.1:299472-338448 GCA_002313205.1 Laupala kohalensis
TATATATATATATATATATATATATATATATATATATATATATATATATATATATATACTGTGTAAATTAGGTCGTCGTTTAATTTAACAATTTATAAGTATGAAATGTGTGAGAATAATATACTGAGTGCGGCTCTGAGAATCGAAAAGTGATTGAATCTGAAACCTCACGTGGAAGTGTTAGTTAGGGAAACCATAGCGATTGGACACGTACTACTCCGGCGCCTGTTTTCTCAGTCTTGCCGGGATTTCAAAGTTGACTGCGTCGATAGAGCGAATGACGTAACTAGAAGCCTTCCGTCGCAGATGCGAGAAGAAGAATTACCGGAGTTTCTTTCTGGTTTCGGGGGGTCTTCAGGATTCCCAACCCCCACAAAAAAATTCTTGTATTCCACGTAAAGGAAACAAATTTTGTACATCAGTGTTGTACCACAATAAACAAAATACGTACTCTAGACATCTAAAAAATACAGTACACCATTTAAAAAATTAATACTCCTAAATATAGAAACTTAAAAGTACTGTAAAATACGACGTAATAAACATATCCAATTAATATAGGATCAACATAAACTTAACTGGGTAAGTTTCTTACTTTGTATTTTTATGTTTCTATGTTTAGGAGTACTCATTTTTTCTTCTACATTGTATTTTTTTAAGTTTTCTTGTGAATTTTTTTTGTTCATTGCTGTAGGACACTGATGATGAGGAAAACGTGACGAAACATATGTTTTGTAATAAAACGTAGAAATTAAAATTGTGGAAGATAATTACATATTGTTTCCTTTACATGGACTACAATTTCCAAAAGATAACTGTTGCAACTACAGATATTTGCTTGTATGTTGTAAAATAGTAAATTGTGTTTGCTGTGACCTTTCATACGCATTGGGCACTAAACATTTATTCTTACAGAAACACCATGAAATTGCTGAATTTTTGCACAAAACCTTTGATCTCTACCTCGAAGACGTAAGCTGCTTCCAAAATAAAATCCTGGCTGCCATCGGTCGGAACCAGTGGCGGATCCAAGGGGGGACATGGGACGCGAGACCCTCCCAAAAGAGGTAGAAATAGTGATAATATGAGAGATTTTTTTTACTTCAAAAACAAAAACAAAAAATATTTGTCCATTGGAAGCAACGATCTAAGCAAAATTTTTGCGAAAAACACGAATTATGTTAAGAAGTAATTATTTAAGGCATATTTATGAAAGCTGCAATTTACGATAATGGGTTATTTATGTAATGAAATGTCTTAAATTGCAATTTCAAAAAGCCAATTCAAAACAATTTTGTCGGAGGGACCCAGGAATCTACCTTTATGGGTCCCTCCCTTTTTCAAATCCTTGATCCGCCCCTGGTCGGAGCCTGTCGTTTCTCCCTCGTGAGCGACTACCTGTGACGTATGGTCTGTTACTCGGGTGTTAGGAAACGATTGGATGAAGAAAAAGTCTTCTGGTTTGCATGAAATTTTCGGAGCAACAGCCGCTAGAGCCGATGTTCGGTGCGTGATAAGGCACGTCAACGACACACGATCTCGGCACTCGTGCTGGCTTCGAATTCCCGTCTCACCTACTGACACAGCAACCTCTCGGCAACCTTGACATATTGCGCAGCGTTGAAAACATGTAGCTGACAAATGTTGTAGGAAAGATCTATTCCCGTGGAACTATGAAGTGAAATGACGTCGCAGATTTCTACTCATATCGGTGATTCACGAATAGAACGTGTCACTGTTCGAATTTGTGAAACAGAGGCTCTGTTCAGTCTGTGAGATTGTTTCTCAAAGTCGCGCTTTCATGGTAATTGGATTTCCATCTGGGCTGCCTTCCTACTCGGCCACTTTGCATTCGAAGTCCAATTGGAGACGATTCCACCGCCAACTAGCCTTAACCTCGTGACTAAGCAGAGGGTGAAAGCACCAATAGGTTTCGCAACGTCCATACGGGCGATTGCATAAAACTTCATCCACACCTGTCGACCAATGTGGCCCGTTTTGGGGATTATCCCGGGTCTTAGTGACTGCGAAGGAATATCACGATGTTTTATCACTATAATGTTTGGTCTTTACTTTTTTACACAAACATTAGGCGCCGATATCGCGAAAGAAACATTCATATGTCCTCCTTCCTCACTGTTGGGGCAGAGGCTTATTTACTGGAATAGTGACACTTTGACGGATCATGCGTTCTCGATTAGCTTCGAAATCTCTGCACTGTAAAGCCGTACAAATAAGAGAAAGATTTCTTACGTAAATGATGCAGAGCTTCCAATAATTTTAATGCTCATTTACAGTTGAAAATATTATTTTTAGTAGAATCAACTCTGTATTCAGAAAAAAAAGACTGTCCTTTGGGAAGTTGAAAATTTGTGAGTGTGCGTACTCATCAGCGTTGCCATGTGGTTTACAAGACCGAAGTCGTATTTCCCCAGTTACGCTTTAAGACGAACCCAACTTGCTGGAATCATTAATGGATGTAAAGTGCAAATTATGGAAGAGACAACTGTACGCAAATGGATCGAAAGAAAGGAAAAAGAATTATCTCGAGTCTTTCATATTAAGAATACCTGTTTGTAAGTGCGGCGTTAATCGTTTAATTGTCTCAACGTAATATCAAAGATCGGACGCCGTAAATAAATGCTTAGTGAAATCTATTCGAGCAGAATGACGCGCCCAACACGCATATACAGAGTTCGCAAAGAAGTCTGGTAAATACTAATAATTAATTCATTTTGTAACCCCGTGTTAATGAACACTTAGTTTCTTAATTGTGAGCAGTTACTGTGATTATAAAAATAATTATGGATAATGATTCCTTTTTATGTTCCGCTTTCTTCATACGAATACTGCTTTTTTAAAGATTCTCTTTGAAAAATCCCGTCGGATGCGAAAAACCATCTTGTGATACTGATACATGGAACAGCTTAAACTATTGTGTATTTAAAATTTTCTTTATATTTTTCATGTAGGAAAATTTTTAGAATAATTCAGAAACAAATATATGTAAAATCGTTTTTTTTTTAAATTGGCGGCTATTACTGTTGATAGTGAACTGAACCACTGCTGCTGAAAGATGTTCTCTATTGCGCTTGGACATAAATTAATAATGAATGATACATGATAGCTCGTAAAACGCTGTGCTAAGGAGTAACTTTTTAAACTGAACGTTTTATTAATGAAATCACAACTACGAAACAGAGCGGTGACTGTCTGTGCTTTCTTTAATGTTGATTCGGAATTCTAATTATTCTGTGAATTATATGAAAATATTATTACTCTAATACCCCTATTTCCAAGCGTTTGATCCTACTTTTATTTGCACCGATTAATTGGGTAATTATCAGTAGAAAGGTACAGTACAGAAAGTGCCAATACTTGAGAAATTGGAATATTGCTCTAGAAATGTGCAAAAAGCTGTGATGAATTACTTATCTTCGAGGTAAAGTCCACAGAAGACTCTAAAAGAGTTCCTTAGACCATCACAAAATGGTAGCGATGCCAACCAAGCCTCTGACGAATATTACAAGAGAGGTGCAAATTCTCATTCGTTTTGCATTCGAGGATTTTTAATTGAAAGAAGTGAAGCAACTTAAAATACTGCGAACTTGGGAAGTGTAGAGGTGAAAGAATCATATATTGAACTTTCGACATCGTAAAATTCCGGTACTGAAGAAGGGAAGAGTGTGAAAGACATGCAGTGTACAATGTTCTGTTTTCTCATTCGGTAAGTCAATTACGGCCGAAAAGAAGAGAGATCTACGGGCTATGATTCCTTATTTGCCTAACATAGAGCATAAAGAGTATTAAAGAATAAATGGCACATATCTATGTGAAAATTTGATTGGACTTGATACTTTTCACAAGTTAAGTATTCTTTTCTGTTTTCCTTTCCTCAATTTTATAGATATCATAAAAATTTCATTTTGTGTGACAAAGTGTTACTATGTGTACCTGTCTTTATAGTTTGAAGAATAAAGAAATGAAAATTTGTAATATAAATTGATTTTTATAATAACTTAGTGTTCGCAAATTTGGCACTTTGGACCTTTCTACTGATAAGTATCCAATTGCGGTTCGTCATACACATGTGTTCATGGGTTCGTGTGGGAGGTTCACACACTGGAGGTCAAGTAGGGGAGTCTTCCGTCACGAACCAGGTGTTGGCAGATGACGTAATTCGCGGCTTTTCGCGCCGTTTTTTGCTCTCGCCCGACTGTTGATGAACTTAGGAACCGCTCGTGCGATAACTAGAAAGCGTTTGGGTCAACTCGAAAAGTAAATACGGCACTATAGCGCTGGGGTCTGCAAATCAATCATGCGGGCCACATTAGAAGGGTTTAGTTTCAATGGGGACTGGATAAACAATATTATTAATAATAAATTTATTGTCAAAAAAGCAGTACAAGTTGCGTATATCTCGCAAATGTGGGTCTTTCATCTCTGTTTTGATTTGTGAACTTCATCACAGAAGACGTTTCTTCTTCCCACTTCTATGCAGTCACAAATACTGATAAGAAATTAGTGCGAAGTCTTATATATTGGGGAAACTTAAGTCAAGGAAGGTTTTCTTCTTGGAACTAGTCTTTCATGAAATCATCATCTTGCAAGTCTACGATACTACCATTTGGTATTTATGCCTTTTGTCATCATTTCGTAGCGCTTATTATTTCCGGGGTTTCTTTCTACGCCATAATAATCTTATTATTTATTAACTCTTCATTCTTCATACTCCTTCATTCTTTACTGCTTGTCGTCTTAACATTTCAGATGTATATTCTTGAAATAGACGCCATGACTCTGCCTCATTCACAGATGACTCCCTGTCATTTGTGACCGTCTTCCCCATCGTCTTCTATCCATCTACCTCTCTCATAGCTAGTTAAGAGACGTTAGAAAGTCGCATGTTTCACATTGTCTAAATCTAGTCCGTATTCACTGTCATCACAGGAAATGAAATCTATGCAAATATGAATTGAATTATCGATGACCACTTACTCGATCCGGATATTGCTTTCACAGAAATTGTCAGTTTTTATTCCTCCACGCAAAGCATAAATTATCCCTCAACCTATTCTCTCAAAGCAGTGCTGCTTGAAGATGTTCCATTGCACCGGAACTAGGATTCTGGGCGTTCTAATATTCTGGCATTGTGCACCAAAATCTGTGAATCGGGCAGACAATCAAAGTATGTCCAACACATTCAGATGTACAAACGAAATCATTTTTACCTCCTTGTGTCCGACAACTGATTACAATATGAAAAAAGATCTGGGCAATGTTTCGTTCAAAACGTACAGTTTTTTTGTTCAATTATATGAGGTCTTTATTACTAATAGTCACGAGAGGTGAGCCGGATACAACTTTTCGAGCCAGATATGACCTGCAGGCTGCACTAAGGAGAACCCTGCTGGGGTGTATTCAGTACTGTTATTGAATAATTTATAAATATTTCTCTTTATAGTCGTTAGGTGTGATGATTAAGTGAGTGAGAAGTAATAAAAAAATTATATAGTTCTTGTGAATTGCGAGCTTATTATTATTATTATTATTATTATTATTATTATTATTATGTAATTCATTTCAACTATCGTGTTTACTATCGTACTGTTAAGTTGAAAAGTTTCAATTTTTTGCTTAGGACTAGTTTAGTTACGAGACTTTAATGCCACGGAATAAAAACTAAACCTCATATCTCAAGCGGTCCACTGATCTCTTCTGTAACGAGAAGATCACGTATGTCTAAGTTGTCGCCAATCAAACGAAATTCTAAACTGGCAAACTCTTTAATTTCCTATACTACGAGAAATTGATGGAGTAATAATCCAGTTGTTTATTTGTTGGGTTCACTTCTTACCATTAATGTATTCAAAATAAACATAGAATATTTTGGACGGCCTGTTTACTACCCGCACCCATGCGAAATAAAAATGTCTCGAGTATTAAATGTAATCAATGTGATCGAGTTATATTTTCGGGAATAAAAGTTCCGGCGTTCTCAGGAGTTGGAAGGGTGTTAGGTATAGGGGTATACCTCCCTCTGAATTCAGGGAGCTATTAAATTGTTTCCAGTTATGTGCATATTCAAGGATATATAAAGTAATTGTTATGGGTGTTGAATAATATATAAGTAACAAATATGCGTTTTATTTTGTTCACTTCTACAATTATAATTTGATATGATAAATGAAGTGCACACTTCATCCACATAACGATGGCAGTAATGAACTACTGAAGCGTCGTGTTATTTAATAAAACCTTGTCTACGTGAAAGGTGGGAAGAAAATTTTCTATTTCATTTTCAATAGTTATAGCGACGAGTTTTTGGAACCCTCGACTAAGAGAAAGAGGGCGTCTAAATTCTCCCTCAAAAATTAGGTAACAACATTTTAATTCACAACTTCTGAGTACCTACTCGGGGAGGAAAGTTTCGGTCGTGTACTACTCGAGTCGAGACGGGTGGTGCAGTGGACAGCACACCTGCGGCCAGAGTAAGAGGTTCCGGGTTCGAGTCCCGGTCCGTCGCAATTTTCATCTGGCCGGAGACGATGTGTAGGTAACACGTCGATCCAATTCATGGTAAATGTAGTTTGACGAGGCGATGCAGGGGGAGACTGGAAATCTCTGCGATCCGACTCGCTTCGTCCCTTTTAAGTCTCTCGTCTTCACTCCCAGTGTTGGAGGGAGTTGTTGCCCCAAATCGCTTCTGCTGACTGGAATACGTTTACGTATAAATCTTGTACCGAACGAGTTTGATCTCTTCAGCCATTCCTTGTGAGACCGACACGTACTTTCTCCCCTTAATCTATACGCTTTCGCGCGCGTTGGTCGGAATGCGAATGCACGCGCCTCAGTTATTCGCCGAGTGTTTACATTCTGGTGACTTCTCTGTGGACATCGCTCAGTCAAGTTGTCCGTGAATCGCTAATTGATGAATTATAAATGATAAACTTTACTGTCAAAAAAGCAGTTGCAAATTGCGAATAACCACGTGGGATAATATATATTAAGTTACTCTCCGGAAATAGCAAGGGACCATCCCATCAATTCCGATCAAGGGCCCAAGGGCAGCCTCTAACCTCTGTGGACTGTCTTGGCGTCTTTGTATTGATATTATAACGACACTGTCATGTATTAAATGTGTAATTGTACACCTGAAGATGTCTCTCTATTGAGACGAAACGTTGTATTTTAATAATTAATAATAATGGTTTATTGCAGTGTACCTTGACTACAATAAAGCGCAGTGTCTGCGTTACTTATCGTTTTTCAATTTCGTATTGAACTGCAGCAGACGTTTGAACGATATATAATAAAGAAAATAAGTTTCACGGGTCATTTCTGCTTTAATGCGGCTAAGTGATCTGCTGCTTTCAATGCCGAATTGTACTTAGATTATGCTTATGAAATAGTTTCTGTCGTACGTTACAAAAACTTGAACGGTTATCGTTCATAATCATAAATTGGGAGTAGGTTTCTTGCCGTTAGGCCTGAAAAAGAATTATTTGATTATGCCGACGTTTCAACTAATTATTCAGGGCTCAATGAAAACGTAAATCATTTTTGTGTGTGCGATGTGTGTTTCTCTCCATAGAGATAGTTTACTTAATATGTATGTCTGGATATTTATGTTTTTATTGCGTTTTGAGGGTGACTAAAAAAAAGTCGAAACGTTGGTATAATGAAATAATTTTTAAAATTTTTTTTGATCTAACTGCACGAAACCTATTCGCAATTACAAAAACTGATATATTTTTTTTACAAATGCATTTTGAAAATCCGCGTTTCATTGTTCTGAGCAGCTAACTCGTATCCTGGAATGCGACACGCAGAATTTGAGATTTGATTCGAAGTGCGAGTTGAAAGTTGGGTTATTCTCAATCTACTCTCAGCCAGAAAGAAACACCACACGTCGCTATCGAAAAGAGTTCATTCAGCAAAGCCATTGTATCTATATCTGAGGCAACTTGTTCTACTGACTAAGACTTGGAATCATATTTCAAAGAGAAAAAATTATTAAATATTTTTTTCCGTTAATCTGTGTCTATAATGCACTTATTACTTACCGCTTGTCTTTTTTTTTTAGTTGTCTGACGTTTGTTTGTGGATTTACGTATTTTGTTTTGATTGTTTATTTATTTAATGTCTTCTGGCGAGGTTCAAGCCATGCTCTTAAACCGAACCACTATTTGGGTTTGGGATTTGAGGAGAGATGCTGGGTTGCTTGAAAGGGCGTATGCAGGTTGGGGCAGTTGCACCACCTTAAGAGTTAGGGCAGATACCCAATACCATATGGAACATTTTGTAAAACAAGTTGTTTAAAAATTGTTTATTGTTTAAAAATTGTTTTTTTTAAATAAATGGTGTTTGTAATGCTAGTGTATATTATTGTATGGCATTCGATTCTTTTTTGATGTAGGTTAAATTTAGGTGTCTTCCCCACCTTACGTTTTGAGCTGGATACGCCCTTGGTTCCTTGGGAATGTATAGTACTTAACTTAATTTCCTTCATTTCTTATTTATTTATAATTTGACTGCCGTAACTCTGCCCTGGTATTCTACAGGTAGGCAGGATAAAACTGGCCCGGAGAAGAATTCTAATTCTGACCCGGAATTGACCCTTGTCAATGAATAGCAGAACTGCCCTTTACAGAATATTCGGGAAATGGCCAGTGACGACGACGGTGCAACAAAACACACGGCCTTGAGAACCTTGTCACGAGTTCGTTAGGTGTTCGGCGAGGAGAGGACAGTTAGATCGCCTGATCGCTTTCCCTGTGATTTTTACCTTTAGGTCAAATTGAAGGGTCGGCTGTACTCAAATAATCCTCACATACTGAAAGAGCTACAGTAGAACACGAGTCTCACAGTGCGATAAACAGAGTACAGCGTTGCATCGACGTGAACGGTGGCCATTGGCAGCATTTTCTTTTATGGGTAGACCTACTAGTTATTAGCAAGGGTCAATTCCGTGTCAGTCTGATAAATATTTTTCGTTTGCCCAGGCTCTATGAAAAGGTGTGTCTACAAGATTTGCTATTGCGTTTACGCAACTTTCGCATTTTTGTACTGATATATTGGAGTGCGACGTTCACCGCAAAGATGTACAGTGAAACTTCTCTATAACGGACACTCATGCGACCTTAAAATTTGTTCGCTATTGAGAAGCGCACACATTTAGGTAGAAGTGGTGCTAGCGCAGGTAGAATTAAAGGACTAAAATATCGGAAATCGACTAAATAGACACATTAACATGTATTATTGTGATTTTAACTTGAAAAAATACCTCACCGGCCATTTAAATGAAATAATTGCAAATGAAATTGGTGTAACACATTGCGCCTTATGGATAAAAATCTTATTTTCAAAAAAATACCAATTTTTAAATCACGAAAGTGATTGAATTTTCTTTGATTTGTAGTTAATTTTCCGAACTGGTTTTTACATCACATTCATCTATTTGTCACCGGACATTACGAAAAAATATTCCAACTTTTGCGAGGTGTTATGCACGTTACGAAGCCGTTGCGCTTGGCCGCCATGTTTGTACATGCTCTTATGCAAGTGGACTGTACTATTATAATAATAAATAATACATTTATTGTCAAAAAAGCAGTTACAAACTGCGTATGACCACGTGGAGGACAATAAACTAATTTACTCTCCGGAAGCAAGCAAGGGACCATCCCATCAATTCCGATCAAGGGCCCCAAGGCAGAGGCGGATACACAAATTTCAGCAAAAATTCATAGATAAGATAAAAAGTTAGCTACGAGTTACAATACTAATAGAATGTCAATATGTTTGTAATTTAACGCAAAAAATTTACATGTACAAATTATTATCGAACTATCGATTATTCTGAGTATAGTGTTTTCAAGTCATAAGAATTGAAATAACACTAAATAAACTATTTATTATTACAATAAACATGCCCCTAGACAGAGCCTAGAGAACCTGTATAAGAAATCCACCTCTGCCTTAGGACCCGAAGGAAAACCGGAGCAAAACCCGGGCCAGGATATTAACTGATGGATAGAAATCAAATCATTTTTAATGTTGTGTTATGAACTAAATGGAATACAAATGAAGAAAACAATGATGCTTCTCAGTGATTCGACGAACTCTGAGCACTAGTCCCAGGTCAGGTGGACGTAGAATGAAATGACTGTGAATGGAATCCCTGTTAGTTCCTGAGGATCCAGTGGACGCGTTGCGCGACGAGTCCCTCGCTGCTGTCATCCATCCCGAAGAAAACATAAAAATGCTTCAACAACTTTATTGTAGTGTACGGCCATGTTCTATCTTATCGCGAACTAAAGTGTACATTGTTCCTACAACTTTATAACCAAAACTCCATTGTGGAATTGTCTAACGGTGCTGTAATCTGAATTATCTGACGTTACCATAAATGTTGCCTTAGAAAGCAAACTACGCGTAACAACTACAGCAAGAGTGGATAATCGACGTCCAAGTACAGGGAATGGGTTTCATATCAACATTAATAATTAATCCATGGAACTGTCATCGTTTGATTACAAAGATTTCTTATGCAGGTTCTCTAGACTTTGTCTAGTGGCGCGTTTATTGAAACAAGAAATCGTGAATTTAGTATTATTTCAATTCTTATGATTTATAAACACTCTACTCACAATAATCTATAGTTCGATAATAATTCGTACATGTAAAATAATTTTTTTGTGTTAAATGTTGATATTGATACAAACATGTTGATATTCTATTAGTATTATAACACGTAGCTATCTTTTTATCTTACCTAGGAATTTTTGCTGAAATTTTTGAATCCCCCTCTGTCTTAGAGTCCTTGATTGGAATTGATGGGATGGTCCCTTGCTTGATCCCGGAAAGTAAATTAGTTTATTGTCCTCCAGGTGGCCATACGCAGTTTGTACTGCTTTTTTGACAATAAATTTATTTATTTATTTAAGATTTAAAAAATGTAATCCTGCAAGAGTATTTGCATGATGGTGGTAAAATGTTCGGTTCGTCATATTTAGTGATAGATATATCTGCTCTGAGCATTGGCGCTCCGAATTTCAAAATGTGTTTACAAGCAAGTGTGATCATTTTTTGTTTGTATGGCCGAAACCCCCTAGATTTCAATGAGCATACTTTTAAGTAGAATTCAGCATTCTAAGTAACAGATCGCTGTTTTATCCTAATTTAAAAAGAAATATACGAAAAATTTAAGGTGAAATGGTTCGTGTTTTATTTATTTGACACGTCGTCGACTGGCGACACAGGTGTGTGGGCGCCACCCTTTTCGAATGGGATTCACTCATCACTTTCCACGTCGAACCCGAGCCTCCACGATTCATAGATTTTGTCGAACATTCTTCGTAGGTTCCCAGCAACGATCACCCACACATTGTGGTTGAGAAGAGAGGAAGAGGATGTACTTCGAATCGGAGGAATCTCTATCAGGATGAATAGAGATGGGAACTATCTACAATATTCAAGGCCCCACTTATGCTCCAAAAATGCGTAGTAATGATCTAAATGTACTTCTTTATACAGTGGCCCCACCATAAATCTGCCCTTGTTTTCGCCAATACTTGCTCATTTGTATAAAATGTCTTTTCTCAGGAAGGAAAGCTTTTTTGACTCACACCAGTAATTGTGGCCGAATTTAAATATTAACACATTAGTGTGTAATAACTCGAAGAATAAAGATGATTATAGTGGATGTTTGACGACAATAGAAATAATAATGGCAAATATTTCTGTGAACATAATTAATTCACGTTTCCATTTAAATGTTACGTAACACATTAAAATCGTCACACAAGATTGCAGGTCAATCACCGCAGAAGCATCGTATCATATCTATATTCAAAGCAACGGCAACTCATCTAAGTTCATGTAGGAGAGGAGAAAGACAAATCAAAAATCTTCCGCCGGGAAACTATCAATCTTACATTTATATCATCCATCTTGTTGTTGACCTCGGAATTCACACTGGATTTTCTTTTTCTTTTTTTTTTGCGTTTAGGTGAAATATTAAAAGTCAATTTTTACACGTCAACGTTTCGACACCTATTTTTACATGTCAGGGCTTATAAGATTTCTTTTCTGTAGAGCCGTTTTGGGGCATTTTGTTTAAACAAAATGTTATCAAAGTCTGAGATGGTGAGGTTTAGACCGTGAGTTGCTTTGATATGGAATGACCCAAACCTCTCTTAAAATTATTGAACACATGGTTCTCAATTGTCTTGATTTGTTTTGAGTGCGAGCTCGTTGAACGGAATATCTATCATCTTGGAGCGAACTACGTTGCTGCTCATTTATTCATTTCACTTCGATGAATATCAACAATCATATTTGTGTTTCCGATTTCTCAGCGAACGTTCGCACTGCTGTCCAGGATATTACAAATAATGCAAATAATACAAATCATAAATCCGTATCATAAGTCACTGCGGGTTAATTAAAATACTACGAGCCGGAGTTTATGATTAATCACTATTTGTTTTATGATCATTAATTTCCTGTACTAAATGCACCCCTTATGACAATGTTTAGAAACATGATAAATTGAAAGACGTTTCTATGTTGCTCATTTTTTTTATTATTGGTGTTAAAAAGCTTTTTCGGCTGCATAGCAACCATCGTCAGTAACATACACTGAGTGTTGAGGAATATTTTTGGCAAATGCCAAAAATATTCCTCAACACTCAGTGTATGTTACTGACGATGGTTGCTATGCAGCCGAAAAAGCTTTTTAACACCAATAATAAAAAAAATGAGCAACATAGAAACGTCTTTCAATTTATCATGCTTTGATAATGTTGCTAAAGCACCACAATTACCAAGTAATGTTTAGAAAGCACGAGTTTGTTATTGATAGTGATATCATGATTTCTGAAGCGTCCATCAACATTGTGGTATTAGGTGAACCAGTTCACTTTTCTTCTGTAGATAATCTCACTATTGTTCAGAAAACTATATATCTTTCTCTTATGAAACGGTGACATGCTCTAACTCTCGTGATAACTGGGTCACTCCAATGCAACGGGCGCATTGGATAAGGAAACGTTCAAGGCCTAGAGAAATAAAATGTGTTCGCGATACTTATTGATCCCGTGGATTATATTTTAACGAATATCAGTAATATATACTTAAAAATATTACTGGTATTCTTGCTAATCGAGTGCACATAGAGAAATAGGTGTTCGTAGGACTGGAATAAGGTTATTCGAACAACGAATATTTGCGACGTGTTCTTTCATCCTTCTTTCCTTCTGAAATACTTTTGTTTTGCAGACAGATTTGATGTGATAGGGATGCCGCTACTCTCCGTTCTGTCCCGTACCAATGCTGATAAAGTTCAATAACTTGATTCATTTTTTCTTCTTCGTGAATCAAAACGATGGTGTAGTTTTTCACTATCATTTCATACCGATGTTTTAATTTCTGCTATTCACGTCCATTGCTGAATCGAGGTAAATATATAATTGGACAAAGAAGTTACTTATCCCAAACGTAGCATATCTAAAATATTTATCAAAAAGACACGCCAAAATTTGAATTTACGCACTGACAGCAATTTGTTTGAGTATTAACTATACAATTTAATAACTTGTTTCTGTGATTTCTGCTTTTATGTAAATATATTTTGAGTCTAATCTCATGTTCTGTTGATATGTTTCTTGTTATAATTCGTTTCACGTCACGACTCAAACGGAGAGCCGAAACGTTGCGATCTTAAAAGCTCAAAATAAATAAGATTTGTCCACCAAAAAATCGTAAGACATAAATTATTGATGTATCTTAGTTTAATTTGTTTTAGTGTTCATAATACACTTGCTACCTTCTACAAAATATTCGTATTTTCTCGTTTCAGATGAGGCAGGATTTAGATTAATGATATGCCTCTTCTGTCAACATGAAGTGATAGCAATTCGTGGATGATAAGATGAAGGAAATGGAAGAATGTACAGTTCCCTGTATAGTCAAGCGATGTTGTCGGTTAGATGAATTTGAAATGAACGAATCAAAGAGTGAAATGTTATCCCGGCTCATTTGATAAATTTTACGTCATATTTTGAGAATTCTCTTTGGATTTCTTTTATTTTTTAATTTATCGATTACTGGCTTCTTAGTGAATAAATGAGCTTCATTGAGAATGTTGTTAAGTGAATTACTTTTCTTATTTCTTCAAAGTCTTTTCGAATGGAATCCGCGAATCGAATTGTATGGCTGAAGCAGTTTTAACAACTCGCAAAGAACCAAATATTTATCAGATATGTTTTCGATATGGGCATTCCAGAACAAGAAAGCATCTTCAGAAAGGTCTTGTACACACGGGAATTAACATAGCGTACACTACAGAAACGAACGTTAAGCTCAAAGAGAATCTTACAATTGCTTTATTTAAAATTATCAGAAATAATTAACCATCTTACAAGGCAGTAGGGGGAGTAGCAATTATTATCAAAGCAGAATTGAATCGCACATTGTTGCAAAACAACTGAAAACTTCTATCCCAGTCATGAATATAGTCAACAAACAAAAATTCCCGTTAAACACATTGGGAGACAACAAACAACCTGATAAAATACCGCTATGAGATATAAACAGCAAAGAAAAAGAGGGTCTGGAACTGTAACAACACAACAGTAACTGGCAGGAAATTACTCACTTAAATAAACATTGACACGGAAAAATTATAATATGATTAGGATATTTCTTAATTTTATCTGACTGTGTTAAATATGATTGTAATAATGAGACATTGTAGGGTTTTCTATTGTCTTTTAATATTAGTTTTTTTTCATTTATAAATTCCACAGTTAACTTTTTCAAGTCTGAAATTTTTTTTGAAGCGTTCGTTCTTACTACACCACAGCGTACAGTTTAATTGATTTGTACTCATTCTGTTTCTAATTCAATATTAGTATTAGTTGTTATTTTTTTCGATATTGACATAATCTATTAAGTCACCGTTGACTAGAGTATTGAAAACACGTTTCTTACGAATATGCTCACCGATAAACCCCGTTTCATCCTATTTCTTATTACATAATTTTCTGTTTTATAATTAATAAAAGTTTAAATTAAAGTTTAGATTTTTGTGGAGAAAATTTTTTTCTCTTATTCCTGCAGTGTTTGCAGTCTACCCGTTGTTGAGTATTGATTTTGTATCAGTCACTAGTCATTCAATATGAGTCAGCATTTGTGTAACGTAAACAATGTTTATAATTGCAAAATAATTACAAAACAAACTATTTATGGATTTATTTCAACTCGCCATTTCTCACTAAACTTCGATCAAATCGTCCCGTCCTAAAGAAGGTTAAACTCTCTGCGATTTGTTGCGATTCTTGCATCGATGCGAAGGTTTCATGAAATGTGTGTCAGAGCACGATTCCATGATACATTACTACATACGCTGACACAGCATCGGTAATGGATTGTCGTGAAACACGTGTCTTATTAAGCGTGGTTTAACCCGAACATTACTGAGCTCCCCGTCTTTCTATTAATGCACTACTTTTTCAAACTCTTCTGAAACTGCATCTCAGTGCGTGTATTTTTTTAACGAAAAATATTTGTTCGCATTTGGGAATTTTACTTTGGGATATTCTTCAAGTTCATCGTATGCTAGATTTCTCTTTCGTTTCTTAGAGTAGTCTTTGCTTTTTGTGTTACAAGCATGTAGCTGGTAAATTGATCCGAAAATCTTTTTCACCTCCCGTATTTTCCAGAACAAAAATATAACAAACTATTCAAACATTACGACAACGCAACAAAAATACAGAAAAGTAAACAAAGAAATCCAATATAAATTATGGAAAAATAAGCAATAAACTGCCTGAGTACCAGTTACTGCAAGAGACGCTGCACCATTTACCTTGAAATTTATTGGGACTTACAACGGTATGAGATGCGCTGTTTCACAAAACTGCAGTCTGCGGGATTCTTAAACACGAGTTGACAATAAAATAATAATAATAATAAATGTATTGTAAAAAGCAGTTACAAACTGCGTATGGCCACGTGGAGGACATTAAACTAATTTACTCTCCGGAAATAAGGGACCATCACATCAATTCCGATCGAGGGCCCTAAGGCAGAGGCGGATTTAACATTCAGCACATTCATAAGAATAAAAATAGTTTAGTACGTGTTATAATATTAACAAACTTGAATTTAATAAAATACCAAAAATATTTCAGAAGTACGCATTATTATGAAGTTATAGATTAAGTGGAAAATATTGTTTATACAGTATTAAAATAACAAAATTCGAGACTTATTATTTCAATAGACAACAGTCTAGAGAACCTGTATAAAAATCCGCCTCTACTCGAAGGAAAACCGGAGAAAAACTCGGGCCAGGATGGACCTGATCACCGTATCATTGAAACCACGCCACTCACGATGCGACTTATTTCATGAAACCTCCGCGTCGATTCATGTATAGCACCAAATCTCAGGGAGTTTAACCTGCACTATGTATGTAACTAGCTGATTTCCCGGCGTTGCCCGGAATTTTTCTTACTCGTTAGACCAACAAACCCACTCACCGGATGCCTCGCAGGTCGAATTTGTGCTTCCGAGGCAAGGTGGGACTGCGGCAGCGCCGTTGCGCCATTTCATTAAAACGCTTATAAAATCTAAACAGTTGGTCCAAAATTCACAATTTAAAGATTTTTTATCTTTGTTAAATGTCCAGAACAAAGAACTCATTAAATTTGATAAAAATTGATTTTTTCTTCTTAAATTACTCGCTTAAATTTAAGTATTTCGTCACTTCTATTTTTCGTAACATTTCGATAATTTAGGTTAACCTTAGTAGATGTACGTATGCTGTCCTGGGACTTTTTGTAGAACTTTTTGAGGCGAATAATATTGCCACTCATAGTTGTCATTCATCTCTGACCGTTTAGGCAGCGTAAGTGAATATGACAGATTTCTCCCACAGTTTCATCGACATTTATCTTCAACTTAATTTTTTATCTGTTTTTCATACTTTAAAAAAATAAAATTTACCCTATGTTCATCCTGGACATCTTAACTATCTCCTTGCTAAATTTCGTCACGATCGCTTCTATGGTTTAGTCGTGACAAAGTAACAAACAGACAGACACGCTTTCGCATTGATATAGATCGTTGCATGAAATGCGCTTCATCGGCCCCTAACGAACTGGGCGAAGAGGAAGCTGCGCGTTCTTTCGTCGCCCCACGCGTTGACGCGCAGCCTCCGTAACATTGCTCTCATCGTCTGCTCCCTGCGGGAACACAGCGCGCCAAAAATACCCTGTTTATTCATATCAGTGAAAAGCTGGGTGCTTCGCTGGCGAAGAGATACTGAAGCGCATTACGGAAAAGGTGCAGTAAATACTCCGAAATCAGCGTGTTTACTGCGAGAAAGCAACGATGACTAGTTCTATTTCGAGCTACGTTTTGGCATTTCGGGACACGGGAAGTTACTTTTTATGTTTTCAATGATGGAAGTAAATAATAATTAATTGATACGATTGATTATACTTATAGTTTACGAATTACCCGATGTTTATGGAAATATTTAGAATCATCTTCTACCACCCGACGCCCGAAACTTGGCACGGGACCGAAGAACCTTGAAGAAATGCCAATGACGGGTGTGAGTCAGCTGTGACACAAAAGTTATAATGTAAACCTCGCTGCCTCTAATTGTGAATAATACAACTATTTTGGGTTGCGTTTAATTTTGGAGTGAAGAAAAAAATAGTGAATAGAAATGAAGAAAAAAATCTTCCTGAATCGCGTGCACTACATCGAATGCCGTTGATGCGTCGTGTTACTACAAAGACTGAAAATCCGCGGCCCTGTGATGGATCTGATTGTATGTCGCATCTCTGGAAGTTCCACGTGCAGGTCAGAGCGCTGCCAGCAGGCTGCCAGATCCGTTTGGAAACCAGTTTCCTCGGCCGCTCGCTAGCTAGCTAGCTCGTCGGTCGTCCGTGCGTCCGGACGGGCTGGAGCCTGTCGACCGCCCGCCCGACCGCCCGGTGGCTGCCGCCGCCGTCGGTGACCCCGTTCCGTTCTCTGCTTGCACCTCCTGCATTCGCTAGAGCTCCTTCAATGAGAAGCGCACCTCTGGGTGTCGAGTAGTTTGAGCCTCTGAATAGATTGTGTCTCAATGGAATCATGTTCTTCTGTAAATATCTCCTTCCAATCACTATGCGTCTCAATTATTTTAAAAAACATGAAGGCAAAATTACTGGTAAACAAATCTTTTTTAATTACATTTGATTATTACATGTTTTTGCCAATGTTTCGAGGTATGCTTGACCTCTTCTTCGGGGCTAGGATTGTACGAAGTAATTAAAAACCAAGGGCTCTAATGACCTAAACGTTGACGAGCCCTAAAGTCCCACAAAAAAATTAAAAACCAATATCTGTTTCAGTTACATATCCGTTAAAATTTAAAATATTATGGAAGGTTACACTGCAACCTTCTGTCAGTTAAGACTATATCAAGAAGATTTAAGTTTAAACATTAAAGAAGATTTGTATACCAGTAATTCTGCCCTTATAATGATTGTCTATAATTGAGACACATATTGATTGGAAGGAGTTATTTACTGAGAATATAAAAGACATTAAAAATCTTCATACTCTTCTGTGCTTAATCCTTCCGTTATATTAATGAAATAAAAATATTAAATAACTCGAAATTATTTGTTGGTTGTTGGAAAAGAACCCTAGTTCTAAACAACTCGTGATGTTAATTCCGATTCTTAATAACCACTCACTTTAAAACCTTACTAGCCTACATAAACTCAAGGAAACGTCACCAAGAAAATTATTTGCGTCATAAAAATTTTATTTTGATCTCAAGTGGCACGTTTTGCTTGTTTTTTTTATTCTGTGTTGATTGATGTGAGGCAAAAAATTATATCATGTCGGTTTGATTCTAACTAGATCAAAGAGTGTATTTTATGTTACACGTCGCATCTTGCTGGTTGAAATATTATAATACGAGAACTATTTCGTTTGAAATCCATTTTTAATTTTGTTTTGCGAAATGCCTCGGTAATATACATGTAATATTTTTTTAAATGTGGTATCAAGAAGTTATGAACTAGTCTCGTCGATGGTGGATCGTAAAAAATATCTAAGAGTATGTCCCTGTAGGTAGCTGCAATCCAAATTGTTAAGAGACCGTATTTTTATTCATTTATCAACGGAAGGTTATTCCGTGGCACTGCGTAAACACTGACGCACGTGCAAGTAGACGATTTGTCGAGAACACTTATTTTAAGTTTTTATCACTGATACATTTAAAGTCGTTGCTGCTATACAGCGATAAGTTAAATAATTCAATGACACATTTATTTATACCCTCGAGTCGATGTAGGTTACCATATTAACTTTGCTAAAAATATCGAGTTGTAGCACTGGGGACGTAGAACTTGTGGCAATGTTGCTAAGATATAGCAGCCATCAAACAGAAAAGGCAAGGAGGACAATTTTGTTTTGTATTGCAGATAAAGTTGACATTAACATGGTGGTATAAATAACTCGATTTCAGAAAAAAATGCCCCTGTCATTGTACCTCCTATGGTGCGATATGTCATATGTGGTTACGTAATATGTAATCCTGTAGGATAACATATGTCCTGCAATCAGATGTGACTGGATGTGAGAAATCAGTTACCTTTGTCAAAAATACAATTATTTTCGATCAACCAATCTCTAAACTTTTCAATGATATGAAGCTTTCCACATTCAAAACTATTCACGTAGTAAATATTATTTAAATTTACCCAATGATCAATGTTATAAACGCTAGTGCGACGGATGCCTTATTGTTAAAAGTGTTTAGATACACTGACAAACGTTTTCAAATTATTGTGAACATTTTTTTCCCAAAAGCAGATTCGTTTAGTGGAATGTTTCATTTGAAATGGTTGGACGTAAGAAGAAATATAAATCTAATGATTACTAAAATTTGTTTGAAGTTAATTTGCTATTGACGAAACAAAATTGTTCAGAAAAGTATTATTTTGTTCGATGTGCTCCGTAAGATGTTAGCAAGGGCTACAAAGTTCTTGATCGACCGGTTCATGATAATTGCATGGCCCTGGCAGACTGCATATTTCTTTCGGCGGCCTCAGGGTCAAGGCTCTCGATTGCTGCACACGGTCGGCGCCCAAGTTGCAAGAAAGGTTGTACGTTTCCACGATGTCAAGGTTTGTGGGATGCAATTGCAATCAGGGGCGGATACGTACTAGTGTTTTAGAGGGGGTCGTAGCTAAGGAATATAGTCTTGGGCATAGAATGTTCCAAAAAACATCCCAAACTCGGAATTTTTTTAAAATTCTAAAGCAAATTGTAAGTTAAGGTAATCTAAGTGTTAATTAATATGCGGTTCGGTACAGTAACGCCCGACTTTCTAGATAATTTTAAAATTTTTGTGCGTCAGGGGAAGTGATTATCTTCTTATGACCGTATCATGTCATTCACATCAACACACAACCATAATGGCACCGCCATTACCGCCACTACAACTTTGTTGAACTGGGTACGGCACGTTGTGGGTTGCTAAATCGTTTCTATAAATATACTGCGGTACTAATTACTTATTAAAAATCGTTAAAATGCGTCAACCTTCTTGAAAATCATAAACGGTTTTGGGGCGACTAGAAACTCATTCTCTATGGGTTTTAGGGGGGTCATAACCCCCTTGTCCCTCCCCTTGTATCCGCGCCTGATTGCAATTTGAACGAAAACCACAGGAGATGGGTGTTATGAAAAAATGAAACATTAACTTCTATATCTTCTTTCGACTTTAGAAATGTATTTTTTGAGATGAGCGATTAAACAAGAAAAAGTATGTAATTTTCTTTTATTTCAAAACTAGGTTGATGTTCGTTACGATGTATATTTTTATTTAATATGTGAGCGGTCGAGGTCGTAACCGAAATTCACTTGCTACTACTGAACAGGTGTTTTATTTTGCCACAATTGTATTTATACTTTATGAACTGCCCCGCTTCAGAACTAATTTTGTCGAACAATATTCGGCCTACAAGTATTTTCCGAGAAATTAACTACGTTATTGGGTGTGTTGAGCGTTAGTGCGAGTGGCACGCCTTTGTTCGAACTACTTCCAGCGGCAGCACAGACATCTCGCACTGAAGATCTTTAGTAATCGACCTCGGCGCATGCGGTTCAGCGCACTCTATAGAGCAGCACCGCGCACGACTCTTAACCAATGACTTGTGCGGTAACGCTGCTCGCGGCATAGCATCATCGCTCAGATTGGCGTCTTTCTCCAAGGTCACGTGGAGCCTCTTTACCTGCTCATAACAGCGTTCGCACCGGGGCCGCCTTTCACTCCGTCTGCGGCGTGTAAGGTTCTTGACTCCTCGTCCATGGGCAGCTGACCGGTTTTATTTGCTTAAAATTGTATTCGAAGGTATTTTTGAAATCTTTATTTTCTTCTTCTTTGCGTCTGTGTTGTAGATCCGGTACTGCTGATCCTTCAGCTGTTGTTGGATATGTAATGTATCTACACGCATTTTGACGATAATGTCTGTTTCTCCTTGATTGCATATTCAATTACTCTTCGCCGAATTATGTGTACTAATTATTAAACTAATTTATGCGTACGGCACTGAACCAACTAGCATATTTAAGATTCGCCCATCTCAATATTTTCTTTCTATTTGTTCTAGATCCAAGGTGTTCATAATTATACGTAAATAATTATATTAATTTTACTTTCGTGTAATACTTTAGTTTGAAAGTACATTTCAACGAGAACGCTAAAGACTTTAATAAAATAAAATTGTGAATATGTGTTTGAATATTAGAGTCTTATTGCGGGAAGCATGTGAGGACATTAATACAATAAGTGAAACCTAACCTTTGTTTTATGAAGGCTAACTATGGAACTGGAAGAATAATCGCTCAATATAGGAAAAGGAAAACCGCTCCACACCAGTCAAAACACGGATGTCTGCTAATGAATCGTTAGGCTAATGTAAAAAATAGGCTAATATTTATTTTGGCTAGGCTAAAATTTTAGTTCGGCTAAAATGCAAGGGCGATTATTGTCACCGGTGGGTAAGGAGCGCCGCCCGAAAACGGACGTGAGCCTGTGTCGCCCGTCTTTAAAAGCTCCGAAACTAGACTAAAAGCGATGTTTTTGTTGCAAGGAAATTCTGTTTGTGAGGACAAAAATTAACCGGAGATTCCAGAAAGATTGCCTCTGCTAATCGTATCGAATCTCATCAAGTGACAGTGTCATTGAAAAATACAAATACCTCTCTTCGTAGTATTTTATCCAATCCATAGTTTATTTAACAGTAACGTAATATTACATCGCTGCTCAGAAAGAACATAGACGTTAATACAAAATTTGGGCTGAAGTATTGAAAGGAATGTTTATTATCACCTTCGTTGTAGGTCTTTTCCTACTTTGAAATGTACTACCAAATGAACGTTAAATTATGGTTCCGACGAACTTCACTTGATGTGAATAATTCTGTAATGGACCCTATTGTGAAGAACCATATTTGTAAAATGTTGATGTACTCGTATTTTCTTATCATAAATTGAATCTAATATTAATTAGCTGTGTGTTAACTGATTTCGATCATGTGTTCGATGTTATTTGGGGCACCTAACCTTCTATCCCGTTGTGAAAATTTCTATACTTGGGTAATTGGATATGGTGTAGAAAACTGTGGTTGTCCGTTGGAGATGATATGGGATGTCGATTGTATATTTAGTTCTTTGTGAAATTAAGTATTAGTAATATATCACGGTACTTAATAATTTTCCAAGGGAATTAGTTCTGTAATCTCTTCAGTTTTTGATGTGTTGTTTTATATTTGCCCACACAGAGCATGGCTTCGTTTGTTCTTATTATTGATCTGCGTCTTTAGGCTGTTGTGCCGCATTTCGTAATGTTGTTTGGATGTTTTGTGTATTCTCGCATATGCTTATTTATTGCTTAATGTATATCCAAGCTAATCTTCCATCTCAGGGGTAGTAACAGTAACTTTGACACTAATAAGCTATCATTGATTAACTGAAAGGTGTAACAATTACGATGGATTACAAGTAATGATTAATTTCATAATAACTAAAACTTCAGCAATTTTGATCATGCTGTATCATTGAAATTTTTTGTTGAACTCATTTAATACCATAGTTTATCATTATTATTTCATTTTAAATTATGATTAAATAATTATGTAGTTTGGCTTTATTAGATTTAACTTCAGGACTCGGGGTTAAATAAAAGATGTGAAAATCTTATTTTTACTACTTTATTATGAAATGCATCTAGAGACGGAACGATAATCCCATTACAAAGAAGATAAGTGATTTTTTTTTCATGGAACCCTTTTGCAACGATCTCTGTATCTCGGATTATTTGATGTTTGGGGGAGTGTTTTTTGTACAGTGTTGTGTTAGTAATTGCATTTATGATACGTTAAAGCTTGCTGTAACGGCTGCTGTGCTTTGTTTAGGTAATTCTTGTAATATTCTTGCATGTTCATCAATACCTACCGCTTTCTTGGTTTGTAGTTTTCTTATTTTGTTTGCTACTTCAATTGCCATGGTAAATTTAATTTGTTCAGGTTCTGTCCTCATTTTGAGTTTGGTTTTTCTTTGTTTCTTCGTGATATTGTATATTCGCAATTTGTTGGGGTATACTTCCCAGATACTTTTATCGCGAGGTCCTTGGGATTGATTGAGTCAGAATGAATTTATGTGATAAGATGATTGTGAATAGTCATGTTCTGGAAGTAATGTTTGGTAAATAGAATTTTTATTGTAAGTGAAAATGATGTCGAGAATGTCCGGTGCGTAATTTTGGTGGGTAGCGTTGTTAGCGCATGCATTAATATTCCTATTGTTTGTTAAGTGGTGTAATTTTCTGCGTGCTACTGTTGTGTGTTTAACATTCCAGGCTCTGCTTTTGCTGTTCCGATCAAGCTGCATAATTTTTTTCGCTGTTTGTAATGACGCATTTGAATGTTCTTAATGGGATTGTATAGTGTGGTTTATTAGTTGTTGTAATAGTTATGTATAGTTATAGTTTAATGCTTAGATTTTTGTTATCTAAGATATTTTTACTAGAGTGAATTTAAATTATGAAATGTATTCATATTGTATCATCAACTGTATCTGAGTTTTCATAAACTCCCTCCGTCTATTAAATATGTAGGTTAAGCCGGGGTAAAGGTCTACATTTTTGACACTTTGATTTTTCACTGGCTTGGTGTTCATTTAATCGTCCACAAAAACGGCTTGTGTTGTAGCTCAATATCTCCTGAACCTCTGGTAAAAATGCGAGTTTTTAATAAATACTTTAAAATTCCAAATTTTTTATTTAAAAAAATGTTTTCACATTGAGAACTTCTTTTCCTCGCAAATATAAAATATGGAGATACAAAAAGTTTCCAGTGGCGCTCGTAGCACAGGCAACAGTAACAGTTTTCCATGTTCTGCGGACACAGACTTGCGAACCTCATTCTTTCCAGTTGGAGCAATGAGCTTGGGAAATTTATTGGGAACCGTTTGAACCTCAACTTCGTCCATGTTAAATATTCTATGTAGTGGAAACTTGTATTTAAGGAGTGCTTGTTGCAAATTGTCAAAGTAATGGTTGAGTTGGAATCTGTTATCCCATGGTTCGAGACACACTCGCTTTTCGTTGGGTCCTTAGAGATAACCTTTTCCTTTTCATGAAATCTTTGGTAAAATCTTCCCTAGCCATCTCGGTAGACTCTGAGAATGGGCATTTAATATTGTTTTTCTTAGAGTAAGAGTAAAGTAGAAATCTCAAGAATTTCTAAATCATCACAATGTTGAATCAACTCCTTTTCTTGATCCTCGTTGAAGACTGATCAAAGTCTTCCTTGAATTACCGAATACTCAATACTTACTTTTATCATATCAGTAATTCATGAATTTTGCACAAAAAAGAAAAAGAAAGGAAGAAAAGTTTTACTTTGAAACAGAGTGTCACAGGTAAAGGTTTGAAGGTGTGGGGCAAAGGTTCGCGGATAGTCACCTGCGAACCTTTGCCCCAAGTCACTTGCAAACTTTTGCCCCTCTTCGAACAGTTTTGTTTGGACGGAATTTCTTCCTCGTTGAATTGGGAAACCCGAAATCTATGTGGTATTTCAAAGCTTATTATACATACTAAAAGGATAAAAAGTGGTTGAAACCTTTGATAATTATGTTGAGTACCTAATGTTACGTAAATGTTGCAGAAAAATAACATCGAAAATGAGAAAAATGATTTAAATTCATTTTCTTCAGTGTGCAGAACACGGATCGACGGGGTTCCACAAGGCGAGTGACGGAAGAAAGACGAATGTGCTACGTACAGGATTTAGGCGGAAAATCTTCTCCCACCTGTTCAACCTTCAATACAAACCTTTGCCCCGTGCAAATCTTTACCCCGGCTTACCCTACTAAGCGATACGGTATTGTCCGAATGGAATTCTTGTGACTGTTATCACAGCAGTTAGGTTTAAAAATCGGATGTTCCATTAAGTATTGTCCTTCACAAAATAATCGTCTGTAAAAATTGGTGCTCAAATATTTTTCGTATTGTTCTACGAAGACTAATAGCGAAGTGAATGAACTTATTCTACAATTCTTTTCCTGCTCGAAGAAAAGCATTGACTTTATTCAAAGTTACGTTAAGTTGTGATGTGATGGAAAGATTTATATGATTGAGAAAACACCTCTCAAAAATATAATTGGTCTGCATTTTGTAATTTGTAATTTTAATCTCGTGTCCAAAGCTTGTGAAACCTTAGGCATCATTTTTCTTTTATGTAATGAAAATTGAAGCCGATAAACTCTAAGCTTTCAATTTCTTTTCGCTTCTTCGTAACTTTCCTTCTTTCCGAAGCGTACTTGAAATTCGTTCATTGTCTCTCACCGTCCATCGAACTGCCTAAACCTGGAGGAAGGGTGTTTGAATTTATTCTGAGCGAACTTTAAAGATAGAAGGTCAAGAGTTCAATACATTTTCACTTTTTTTACTTAACCGCTTTATGTGCAAATTTAGCTCGCTCGCCTCTGTTATATTTAGAGGCGGCTTTAAAGGGGACCACACAACCGGTAGTCTGTCATTGTCGTTCAGTCAGAGGAGCGATTTAAGCGGACGAGTTTGACCGCAGGACAAACACGGACTCCTCAAATTCTTCTTTCTCTTTCTCTTGTTCTGATGTATTTGAGGCTAACGTTACTTATTCGCTGTGAAAACTGTGAATAATTGCAAAACTTATTACATCTATGTGGTCTTAAAAGACTATTGTTTGAACGAATTACTTCTAATTGTCAGGAATGGCTACAGAAAACGGCTGCATCTCCGCATTTTTCTTTTTTCTTCTTTTTTGCAGGTTGGTTGTAGATAATTAATTATTAGGTAATATTTTTAAGTACTGACGAGGATATAGATATAGGTTTCTATGCGACGTACCAATCTAATATGGGTATTTTTCACTTCTTAGCGAAAGAGAAGTCTTTTTTCCGGCAAAGATCTTTAACATGCACCCTCGCCAAAGAAGTGCTCAAACTCTCCCGAATCTTCAGGTTCGGACTCCCATTAATTACTTATGAATTGAACCTATGACGTACTCGGATAATTCGATTTAAAGGATAATATGGCAAATTTACTTTTGACGGTTAAGATGAGAAAGGTTTCCACGTTTATGTATTAACAATAAAATCTTTCTTATTTTCATTTTTTTGATTAATTGGATACAATGAATAAAGGAGTATACACTTGTAAAATATACATATCGGGCATGATTTTCATTCTTTCGTTCATCCATTTTTACAATTTTTTCATATTTCTGCAGATCTTAGTGACATTTTGATATTGGAACCGGAGATGTTTATTTTTAATTTCTTTCATTTAAGAAATGGAAAAGAGGTTTCAACAATTGAATGAACCAAAATGTCCTAACCTAATATTTAGTGTTGTATTATCGCCAAGGAATATAGAAATGGGGAGTGAAAATACGACTGCTGTTTCGTACCGTCTGCGCTGTCACTATCGTCATTCTACTTGGTCCATGTCTCCACGATCTAAGCATTGGTGATGTAGTTCTAAAATTTTGCATTTCACAACTGTGCAAACCAAAAAACTTAAGTTAATGAAAATTTTTTTCGTCTCTAATATTGATGCCCCTTTAGTCCCTCACACCCTCCGTGATTGCGCCCGTGTATTGCGCAGATTCATTTTTCATGTGAAAAAATTTAGTACCCCTCCCTTACCCAACCCTCCAGTCTCACGACGAAAATTCGGCCGTGAAGCAGAGACGGTTGGTCATTGGGGTAGTCTCTCGGGATGCCGTTCTGGTGCCAAGGTCAGACGTTTCGCAAGCGATTCATTGCCCCAGAGTTCACGCCGCGCGCGTCTCGCCTCGTGTTCTATGCCTCGAAGGAGGTTATAAAGTTGAATGTGGTTGAAGGGCGAGGGGCTGGATTTAGAGGGAAAAAGGGCCATCGTCCTTCGTGGACCTTTTTCTTCCTGGAAAAGGAACTTCCACGAACGATTCCAAGCCGTCATCCCTGTCCTGCTGCACCACAGTGACCTACTTCTATGAATGACGACCATTTCAGTTCATTGCGTTCGTGCCACAATTAAGTTCTATTTATGAGGGACACACTTGTTACTGTTTGCTGTGAAACATCCATATTTCATGATAATATATTATAATACGCATGTTGTCGTATAATTTATGCTCGAACGCGTAGAAGTAATTTGAATTACTAATATTAATCATTAACACAATTATTTGTGAATCTGTTTGTTGGGTTCTGTCATTGGGTTTATTTCATAATAAAAATGTACTCCAATAAAAGTGTTTTTCCGTTGATGAATGCGTCTGTGGTTGTAAAATATTTCTCCGAGTTGTGTTTCATTGATAAATATTTGTTTTATGAAATTTTGTTCAATAAATCATAGTGAAATGTACATTTTATTGTTTCATTCTAACAGAAAAAAACATCAACAATAATTTGGGTTTAGTTGAAATTTTAAAGTACAGTAGACCTACCTTGTTCTTGTGAATATGTCGTGAGGAGTGTATCTGTTATTTTTGCATCCCTACGACTAAGAAAGGAATAAAGGAATAAGCTGAAAACACGCATTCCTGGTAAATATTTGATGCTTCGGAATAAGACAGTTGAAGTGCACTGTGAAACCCTTTTCTCATTTCTTCCATTTGTATCCATAAGTTTTGTATCCATAAGTTATGATAACCACATTTCTCGTTGTGCTTGTTATTAGTTCGAAAAGGAAAGTTGTGTGGGCGGCTCCATTTCTCATTGATCTCTATCTACACCAAGGGATAACTATTCTAGTGTCGTAAAGGTCATTCTATACTGGAGTGGATGGGTTGTTCTATTTCAGATAGATGGATCACTCATACGAATTCAACCTAATTTTAAGGGTTGAATTCAGACTTTAAAACTTCCCAATCCTTATGTATTTTATACGTTAAAGAAGTGTTTTAGTATTACGTGTTATGTAAGATTAATTATTTCAAACTTGACGGTGAACTAATTGGTATTTTATAGTAGTTTTTGTTGTATTAGGGATAACGTTATTAGGTGAAAGACCGCAATTTGGTGACAGAAATACGAAAATTTCAAAACAAGTCTTCCTTTCGCTCCTGTGACCATTGTCAGGATAATTTTTTCCGTTGTAGTTCTTATAAGATTAGGGGCAAAAGTCCGCGAGAGCGATTATCTCCATCGACTACCAGAATTTGTCATTCTCAAGAAAATTGGCAATGCGAAGGCCCGACCAGAGATCATTTCCGGAATTTTGAACTTCATGTTTTTGAGAGGATAAACGTGCGAAATTTTTTAAATATTTGTTTATCCATTTATTTACATTTTAGAGGAACTTCATGTTTTGAAAAAACCGTATTGGTTACTGTCATGCATGTTACCAACTTTTCATTTTTTGCTATTCAGATCCGACAATGCATTTTAAATTTTGACTGAATTCAGGTTAACTTCATATAGTCTATGCATCGTTCGGAGCGAGTTAGAAATTTCGGGTATTTTTGGGTGTTCAGAAGTAGAGAAAATGTGAGGACTGTCACCAAACAGGAAGCACCGGTCGCAGTTAAACATACGACGATGGGGCAAACGCCCTTTGTCCCGTGACAGAATCTGTTCGTCCTCTTCCCTGTATTTTTCTCTTATTTACCTCTATGGTATGAGATCGGTAAAAGGCAACGAATAATTCATACACATTTCGAAAAACTGCGATTTAGATATCTTGGTAACGCTCCGTATATTTTTAAACGTTGTCTTTGAACGTTGAATTATATACAATTTTCTTGAATAGGTAAATTGAATTCTTAAGTGCTTAAATGAAGCATATACTTTCTGCCGAAACAACTATTGATTATCTTCTGCCGATGTTCTAGCCATAATTCCTTGAGTGTGCCTAAATTGTGACGCTCGTAAAATTCTGCAAAACAGAACACAGACCAATAATATTAATTAACACTTTTTATTTTCTTCGAAAAAGAAAAAAATAATTCGATGGTAATTATTACATAGGAAAACCACAACGCCGAACTATAACCCCAACTTTCTTGGATTCACCATTCAAGTACTGGTTTTCACTTTTGTCCCTATAATCGGAATGTCCCTTACTTCATTTGAGCTTAAAATCTCGTTTAATTAAAATAAATGACATTATCAGGAAAAGACTCGTGAGATGAGGTCTGTTGAAATAAAAAATTCTGTTTGAGCCAACGTTTCGAGCAGTATTAGTTAATCAGGGCTGAAGAAAATGAATACATAGTTACTTTGGGAGAAAATTACGAGTATGGTTTACAAATATATAAACCATATTGTGCATAAATGAGTGTCAAGGAAAATTCTTATATGATTTAAGTGTTATGCCTTTTGTGAATCGTATTTCAAATTCTTCTAAAGTTACTCTTGACGCAAGTATTCAATAGTCTAAGATTCAAGTGAACACCGAAACGAAACAAAAATGATTAAATGAATGGTTTTTTTTTGCATTTGGCCAGGAAATAAGAACACATATTTATATTATGCCCACGTTTCGACCTGTATTGAGGTCATCCTGAGGGCTAAAGTAACTCCTTAGAAACTCTCCACACAGCTCACTCTACTAATCCGTAAACCTTTAGTATACATGGTTAACTTACTCAGCACAAAATGGTCTCTCTACACGTGTTACTATATAGATGCATTAGCTCTATACAGAGTACCAACCCAACTAAACTACATACATAACATCCCTACATACAATATACAATAATTTTTAATACATTTACCACACATTATAATTAATAAAACAACCAAAATTAAAGAATTCAATTTATGACTTAATTAATAATTAAATATATTGACGATTTCTCAAATAAAAATGGCTTTTCTTGTCATACAATACTAAATTGAAATAATTATATGGCGATATTATTATTATTTTGTTGGTGAAACTGCGATGTATTTTGGATGGCGTTGCGTCGCCGTGCCGCCGCTTCGCCACGCACGGCCTCGCGTCGCCGCGGCCGAAGAATGGGCGAACGGGAGCGTGATGCGCGCGCTGCGGCGTCTCCGGTTGCCTCTTGGAAGGGTGGCGTCGAATGTCACCCTCTCCACCTTGGAAGCGCAGCCACTCAATGTGGGAGGAAATTCCTGCGCTATCGCCGGTCGGTCGGCGCCCGACGTGTCCTTCGCTCGCATGTTAATGGTTTGACTTTTTCTACTCCAAGTCCTTCCTCTTCTTTTTCTTAGATTTCCTTCAACTGTGGCAAGTGCCCTTCTGGTGGCTCAGGGACTAGCGTTCTCCGGGTTCAATTCCCGACGGAGCCAGAAAAAATTGTAGCTTTTCACATTATCGTCCCAGTTCATATAGCTGTGACAACTGAAAAGCGAACCCTCCTTCCTCTCTCCACCTCCTCCTACTATCAATAACTATAACCCCTCCACGTGGGCCAAGTTGTTGGTAAACCCAGCTAACCGATCCACCTACTAACAATAGCCTTCCACCCAATTCCTACCTCCTATCGCTCCATGGAGATAAGTTTCTACATCTTCGCCACTCCCTTGAAAACCGCTTTCAGACGCCTCTACACGGCAAACATTCCCCGTCAGGGAAAAAGGACCGGCCGTTGCCCCGCACTCATTTCCGCTCTCATCCTGGGAGCAGCGCGCAGCTATGCGGTGCCCTGCCCCGCTGCGACGCCGGCTTGGAGGAGCGACCGCACCTTCCTTAGGCTGATGTCACATCTCCGATCTCCGCTCCGTTCGTGCAATGTCACACTCGTGCAATTCAGCGGGCGCGCGGGAAGCAGCGGAAATCTCCGCTTTGCTCCGCGCCCGCTAGATGTGACATCGCCCACAAGATAACACAGGTCGGCGGAAAAAACGCTCCGCTCCGCAGACGCAGATGTGACATGGGTTTAGGGTACGATTATGTTGGGGCGACGATCGGAGATAAGAGCAAAGAGAAGAGCAACGCGACCCTAACCTTCACGTCATGACAAATGTCGGTTCTGCGACCAACGATAAAAGCAAAAAACGCCCTTTGGTACGTTTTCTTCGCTCTTATCGAAGCTAGGGTCGCCAGTGTTGTTGTGGCTTCGAGATCGTAATCCATTGTTCTGCGATGGATTTTGACCAGTTGATAAACGTTGAGTCCACCAAAGAGTTGCGTTGTGGGGGAAAATGATTAAAACCCTAACGGACGGTGTGACCACGTAAATGAATTCAGAAAGTTAATTTTGTGAGGTTATGTTGAACAATCAGCTGAACGTAGACTGACACGTTTTGATCATCCGCGTATTTATACGAGTCAATGACTTCTATCGTCGCTACAACATAAACGGAGTCGCGCCGCTCGCTCCGCCGCTTCACTCTTCTCTCTGCTCGTGTCGTTGATCGTCGCTCCAACATTCTCTTACGGGTCGGAAGCGTGGTTCTAAAGGTCCTTAAACGACTCTTCACTGATGTACGTCGCTAAGTCTAACGTGATACGTAGTCGACTCGAACGGTACGTGGGTGAATATTATTTTCCAAAACTGAGAAGTCATAGTTCGAATTCTATGAAGTAAAGATTTAATTATGCAGCTTCTTCTTTCGCTCCCATCTTTTCTTTAAAAATTTAATGTTTTACGTAAAGATTTTATTTACTTGAATACATACACTCTAATCACTAAGCAATTTTTATGAAACCCTCTCATGAAGTGCTGAGCAATTCAATGGAGGGATGTGTGAAATGGTGTGAAAAAAATTGGGAGAGCGTCAAAGAAGTCCTTCCTCATTTACTATTGGGATATCCTTCGAAGTAGTAGATTTGTCTCCTAGTTTTTATTATTTGGAAGTTTAATATTATTTCCATTTAATATTTCTCACATTTATTCATTAAATATTTTATAATTTTAGTGTAGTGTAAATTGGTATTTAAGAATGTACATCCGCAAGATTTGAAAAAAATTTAATATAATGTTTTTTTGTTTCAATATAATATTTTTTTGTGGCTTTGGACAGTCGTCCGATGACAGGCAAGGAATGAAACTAAACCTTTTAAATCGAATAAATGTGCATTTATGAAAAGCACAGGAAGTATTTACACGAGCTGCACAACCTAGTAACCAACAAAGCGAGATAAAAATAGCATGTTTAAATAAATAATCAAATTTTATCGTCAAAAAAGTAGTTGCAAAGTGGGGGATACTGAACTAATTAACTCTCCGGGAACGAGCCGGGGATCATCCCATCATTTCCGATCAGGGGTCCTAGGTCGATTAAATACTTATATATAAAAATTTTTCAATAAAATACGTAGTATTCCATTTATTATTCTAAAATGAATCGTAGATATAATGTGCAATCAAAATTCGATATTAATAATAGTAAAAGTATTAAATGACATTCCCACCTATGGAAAATCCGCCACTACTAAAACAAACATGTTAGTACCCGAATTTTTTGTCGTGTGAAAGGCGTATCGTGCACCGCAAGGGCTTCGCCGCGTGTAAGCGTTGCAGTGAAGGCGCCTGCCTGCCTGCCTGGCTGACCGTCGCCGCCCGGCTCTTCTGCGTGCGCAGGGAAAGCCAAGGCGCGCGCGGGTGTGCCAGATAAAAGCTTGGCCGTATATGGCGATGCCCCGGCGCCCGCGAAGTGGGTCGGTCGTTCGCTTGATCCTTACTGTCCTGCGACGTGACGTCGAATTACTGTTCGGAGATTGGAAAGTGCGCCGGAGATCCAGAAACTGTGAGGTGTACAGCCATGTAGGGCGACTCCGCCTCGTATGTGGAGCAAATGAATCTTCTCCGTCATTAAGGTGGGACCAGCACTTCAAGATCGTCAAATCACTGAGATGAATAATTATTTTCTTGTTTTATTCTAATTGTTGTATAACATCACAATATGAATAATAATAAACTAGTACTACCTCAAGGTGACTTTCCACTAGCTCTAATATATTTACCGGAACAAATTTCTGTCTTGATTTTTGTAAATACTATGCCTGGAAGTAGATACTAAATTTCCAAAGTGTTTACTCGTACAAAAACAACATTGCATATTCTAATTTCGTGATGTAACTTCATCCAATTTCATTTGTGAGTGATACATTGATTATTGCGCATCTGTATAATATAAGCCTCGATATGTTTCGTAACTCGAAGAAATATTGATTTCCTTTTCGTCGGATTTTCATGAGAACGAATCCGCTAGCGGATCCCGTGTTTCCTAATCCTCCCGTATCTGTTAGACATCGAAGTCGCCTTTCCAGTCGTTCGTTGTGTCACTGGGAATATCGGTTTCCCGCTGCGACGCATCCAACTGCTGTCCATGTGTTTCTCCACTATCTTGTTTTCTGCTATGACGCTTCGTTCGAGGACTTTTCTCGTTTCACGTACGTTGTTTCTCGGCAAAGTTTTCAGGTTTGTTTTGGGTCCACATCCCCTACATCCGTGCATATTGAAAAAGTTTGTCTGGGTTTAGATGGCACAAAAAAAAAAGAGTTAAATTTTTTTTTTGCAAACCACTCCATTTTCTACTTTGAGGCATGTTTATTGGTGAACCTTCTCAGGAATGGGGGTAAAGTTACGACAGAGCGGTTTAAATCTAGAACGAGTGGATAATATTTAACAATGTTGTGGGATCCTGCTACTTGAACCATGGGAACACATTCCGGGGAATAAATATACCCCAGAGAAGTAGTGATGCGTCGTTGAAGTATTGAGCAACAGAACCAGAATGCACCTGTGATAGTGTACGCGAGCTGCTACGAAGACCATTTATTTGTAAAAAAAGGAAATCGGTTACCGATTAATCGAAATATTTTCAATAATTGCCCATCCCTAGTGTATACGAGATTTTTGTGGCGACATCAAATCCCTTCCTCACTCTGCATCACAGCGTCATGACCTGCTGCGGCTATTTTTGTGCGCCCGAAATATCGCGAGAACGGAAATGCCAATAACCACAATTTTGCGTCAATTTGCCGAAACTTCGAGAAGAAAAGTGAAGTCGGAAAACAATCTACGTTTGCTCTTCCTTCCATAATCATTTGTTGTCGCGTAAAGAACTTGAATGAATATCAATTTGCTTGGATTGAGGGGAGCTTTGGATGCATGTTTTTATATAGTTTGTTCGCTGAGGCATCTCCCTTGTCTCGTGAATTATTCGTATTATATTTCTTCGTCTCATTTATTTTCAGTATTTTCTTCCCTTCTTTTTCTCTATGCATATGGTTTATGCGTTGTTTCCTGTGGCTCGTGTTCCACGATTCTCCTTAGCTCATTTGTATCTTGCTTTTGATTTACTATTCTGGTTCCTTGTGCTCCATCACTTTCAAATTTGAGCAAACAATCAGCGGATGTATTTTGTCTTTTAGATTGTGCAATGAATCATTTTAAAATCCTGATCAGCAAGTCTGCTCCGAAGAAACATTTGAAACTTTGTCTTGCGCCATGAAATCGGCTGGTGTCGATTTCCATCTCATTGTCAGAGACATTACATCATTTTCAGATATTCACTCAGACCTCATGAATTAGTTTATAAAATTACGAAGAACTTTTACCTTTTATCACCCCATTTAATCTAGTTGTTTATTTCCTTTTCCTTCTCCTACTCTAGATATTCATGTTTTCCGAGATGAAAAAAGTTTTCATCACTCTCCTGTGTTTGAAATCCTTCCTCTCCAGAGAACACCAAATTAAATTTGCATTTATTTCGGCGGTCCTCGTGCATTCTTCTTCTTTTACCTCTTCTTTTTTATTCTTTTGTCTTCTTTTCCTTGTTATTCTTTACCTTTTGTTCTTTTCCTTTTTCTGCCTTTTGTTTTTGTTCTATTTCTTTCCTTTCTTTTACTTTTTCTTCTTCTTTCGTCGTCGTCTTCTCGTTCGTCGTCGTCTTCTCGTTCGTCGTCGTCTTCTCGTTCGTCGTCGTCTTCTCGTTCGTCGTCGTCTTCCTCTTCTTCTTCTCGTCCACCTCGCTCTCTCTCTCTCTTTCGTCGTCGTCTTCCTCTTCTTCTTCTCGTCCACCTCGCTCTCTCTCTCTCTCTCGTCGTCGTCTTCTTCTTCTTTCTCTTCTTCTTCTTTGTCTTCTTCTTCTTCTTTGTCTTCTTCTTTCTCTTCTTCTTCCTCTTCTTCATATAAAGATAATTTTTGTAACTTTCATGTGGTGATTCTAGGAATCCAAGAAGTGTTCTTTTTCCGTTTTTTGCATGTACTTCATTCCGCTATTGTCAATGATATTATGTTTCTCACTCTATTCCTTCTTTTCGTGACTCATTTCATTTCCTCCTTCGATCTTGTGCTCCTGGAACCATCTCGTTCTATCACCTGGAGGAATGTTATCCTCCTCATCCTGCTTGCATTTCTCTACATTCTATGCTTCCCAGGCAAACATACTCATTGGTTTCAATAGTATATTAATCTTTGTTTACACGTTCTTCTCATTAGTGTACTTGTGAAAAGGTGTTTGTACGTTCAGTCGTTTGCTAGCAGTTCTCCTTTCATGTATTTCGTTCTCATATTCATTTTAAACATTTCGCATTGTCGCTCTTCGTGCAGTGAGAACAAAGGGTCTCTTTCTTTTATGGCAACGCAAGAACTAATTGTCCTTCTGTGTTGTAATAATTCGATCTGGACTACTCTAGTCTTCTTAGAACTATAATCAGTATATTGTCAAATATGAGATGGTCTCCAACCACTCACATATTTGGAAATATCCTGAACCGATTTTGATCTGCAGTAATTGCATTAGCGCACTCGTTCTCTTTGCTGGACGAAGGCTTTTCTGTTCTCGGTGCTGCGAGCAACAAGCGTTTTTGAGGATGTAAGTTTCACTGCGGAAAATAATCAACTTTATTTAATCCGCACAAGTACAATTCCCTGCATTCAACGCAACGTAACTACAAAGTTTCTCTATCTTAATTTTAAATATAAGAGTGAAGTGTTTTAATTTGTGTTTTCATAGTATCTCGATAAAGTTCATATTCCTGACAACTCAAATCTTTCGAAGTATGGTCATGTTTTACACCTCGTCTCGGGAAATTAACGCATTTTCTGCCTTATTCTTATTAACACGCTCTTGAAATCAGTAATTTAAACACGATTAATCTCCCGGAGGAGTTACGGATATTTATGCCATCCTCTCCCCACGTATCAACGATCATCCGTTGAGCATAGTAGCCATCAATCACTCATCGCTCAACTATCTCATGATCTCATCCTTCCATCGCTTCGCGACGTAGAAGTATTTTTCGCTGTCGATCAACTGGTCGTTTCCCTGCACATTAAAATGTTCGATAAATTTTATTCGCTGTTTCAAAATATTTCTTTAATTCTAATACATTTTCGTGTCATTTAAAATCGTGATTTTCTGTCTTCAGAATGTACACGGGGCCGAGTTGCGCTTGTATTTCGCGAAAGCTATGATCGTCGATGACGCGGAGATAAGAAATCTGAATGTCTGTCTCGCGATAGTCGGGAACGGAGACTGCGAGTGATATAGGAAATGACGTGTTCCCATTGAAACACGATTCTGCCACTCTCCGAAGGGAATAATTGTGTTTCTTGAATGTAAGAGTGTTCGCAAATTTGCCCCGACTGGAAAAAGTAGAGAATGGAATGTGTCAAAGGAGGATTGTCCCGGAATTCGTGGTCGCTTCCTTTTTGAATCAACCGCTGAAACTTCTCACTCGAGACGTGCTTCGATCGCTTTGTGTCCGTGAAATCGTACTTTGAATTCGCGGAGGAAGGAGATTCTGGAAATTCTCTTTGTCAAACGTAGAACTTGGATTTCTGTCTTGTTCGGTTAAATTTCTGCTACAAATTATAGTATTCTTGTCTAACATTAAGGTGATCAATAATTGTCTTTTAAGCTAAGCAATTTGGTTTAGGAAGGTTTAAAGGGAAGAAATACATGCATAACCAACCTTAACACGTAGGTACGTGTAAAACCGGTACTTCAGTGCACACAGCATTGTGTACCGCCTGCCTTCACTTGTGTTCTGCATGGCGATGTGTCTTAGGTCTGGATGGAAATGGAGGGCAGTTATGGAATGCGAACGGGTGGTGTAGTGGTCAATACCCCTGCGATCAAAGCAGGGGATCCGTGTTCGATTCCCGGATTGTCGCAATTTTTACGTGACAGAAAGTTATCACAAATCTCAAGCTTGTATTACTTGACTTTCAAAATATTTTAAATGCATTTCTTATATTATTTCCCATTTTCTTCTTGTTTTTTTTCGCTTCTCTTATTTCTTTCTTTCTGTTGTACGTTGTAGTAGCCGGTTTCACGGCGTCTCCCACAACGGGGAGGTGCATGCATCTATTATTTCATTCCCCTTTTTATTTCCTATTCCTTTGCTACGTATGTCTCATACTTCGTATTCGTCATCCCGCCAGCATTACCCCTTCAGTCCTTATTTGCGACAACAAATTTAAACTTAAACTTTACATTGTCGTTGATAATAATTTGACAATTAATTATACGAACAATTACTTATTGAATTTTTGAAATGATACATTAGAAATGACTGATTTTTTTTAACGCTCCAATTACTCTTTCCCCCATGATTCTGAAGACACAAAAATCCAGTATCTTATTTAAACACGCTATTAAAATATATTCTTTCGTTGGTAATGAATCGGTAATTAATTATTTAAATAATTTTCAACTCATAATTATTAAATTTATTCGACTTTCATTGTTGGTTTTTCTAACTTCACGTCAAGCTACAAAAGCTATGTATTTTTAATACTTATACAATGGTAATAAATTTTTCTTGTTGGTAATAATATAGCAATTAATATGTAGTAAATTATAGAGTAGTTTTCGTTTTGTTGTGACAAAATGTTTTTTCTAGCTTCTTGTTGTCCTCCATTCGCTCAGAGAAGTTCCCCTTTCTTCGCTGTACATGACGCTAAGGTTCAATGCATCGTCCCGCTCTCTACTCTCATATCGATACTTAATATTAATAAATTTATTGTCAAAAAAAGCAGTACAAACTGTGTATGACCACGTGGAGGACAATAAACTAACATTGAGGTGAGCAAACAAGGGACCATCCCATCTAATCCGATCAAGGGCCCTAAGGCAGAGGCGGATTCAAAAATTTCACCAATAATTTATAGATAAGATAAAATGTTAGCTGCGAGTTATAATACTAAAGAATGTCAATATGTTTGTAATTTAACACAAAAAATTTACATGTAAAAATTATTATCGAACTATTGATTATTCTGAGTATAGTGTTTAAGAATTGAAATAACACTAAATTCACTATTTATTATTATAATAAAAATGTCCCTAGACAAAGCCTAGAGAACCTGTATAATAAATCCGCCTCTACCCGAAGGAAAACCGGAGCAAAACCCGGGCCAGGATGGGGCTACAGAATTAATGTACACAACCGTGCCAAAGTTGAGTACACATAAAACTAAATTAATATGAGCCATA
>NNCF01126046.1:338629-392833 GCA_002313205.1 Laupala kohalensis
ATATAGAACGATTCCCGAATGATATGGTCCTTTTTGGCAAAGAGTGGTCGACACTCTAGGGCGATGAATATTATTACTATTGTGAGTATTGTGTTCGTGAGCGAGACTGTTTCGTATGAAGCAAGGGTGGCACTTCAGTAATTCGGTCTTAACAAACATGACCGTTTCATAAATATAAATGCAGGGAAGTGTTGAGATATTTAATTCCTTGTATAAAGGTTTACAAGAGTTTCGGGGGTAAGATTTACAAATTATCCGAACTATCCTCTTCTGAATTCTGAAAGTTTGAATACTCTGACCAGAATAGCCCCAGAAAGTAATGCCGTAACGTAAATGGGTGTAAACGTTTGCAAAATATACGCAACGGGAAATACGTGGACTAACTATGTTAACTAAGATTCGGAATGCGTAACACAATTTGCTTAATTGGGAATTAAGNAGGAATTAAGATTGTCAACGTGACAACTCAATTTGAGGTTGTCTTGAATATGGAGTCCTAAGAATTTTGCATTCGTAAAAGTTTTTAATTGTATTCTGTTTAAAGAAACAGAAACCTGGGTAAAGATTCTGTGATAGTATTGTGAAATGACATAGACAGTGTTTACAATGAGACGATTTGCATGGAACCAAGTCAAAAGGTTAGAGAAAACTTTTTGAGCGTTGGCGTGTTTACGTAGTAAATTAGTGGATGTTTCTGTTATTGAATGGTTTTCTGCGAAGCGTCTGAGATACATTCTGCAGTGTATTCTCAAACGCAAAGTATTCAGAAATAGTTAGTCATCTGACGGGTGCGGTGTTTGCGTATTCGCTTGAAAAGGTATTCACGGAATCAGAAGAACATGTAGATTAATGCTATGAAAACGGAAATTGAATATCTGTAATATTTCAGATGTTAAAAGGAAAAGTAAATTGAGAATTGTCCCTTACACTGAGACACCGACAGTTTCTGCTCCGAGATAAGTCTCTAATTAAAAAAAAAAAATTTTTTTAATGGAAACTATATGAATTAATTATGTTTGACCTGTACAATCGTAATATAATAGATTTTTTTTCAAATTTTATGGATTTTTAACATTTTTCTTAAAACATAAAAATCGTTAAAAATGGTATAAATGCATTCAGAGAACACTTATATTAATGCCATGAAAAGTAAAAATTGAATATATCATATTTCAGAAGTTGTCAGGAAAATAAACGTGTCTGAAACTGTAGTCGGCGCTGTATGTTGGAACATGGTCGGTAATACGTCACAAGAAAATTTTATTTTTTAACGTTGATGCATTGTATTTGACCTCTAGATTAATCCTTTGAGAATATGAATGGAATATCTCTAATATTTAAAAAGGTTGAACAAAATTGTCCTTATTTCCTACAGCTCTACTGAGATTTTTGCTCGGCGATACGTCTTGACAACATTGTCCGTTTAGTTATTGACGTAAAACTTATTTTCCTCTTTTTTAAATAATACCTAAATATCTTCTCGTAAGAATTACTTTTCAGTTTGTTTCCCTAAACACTATAAATTTGCGTTTGGTGAAGGTATTTCTCATTCTCTATCACTTTCCTCTCCTATTGTGAGAGGCAGCTTTGCTAGAAGTGGTCCATGAATGAAGCGCAACCGACGTACTGGCTTCTTCGAAAGGGCATAAAGCTGCCACTGTCTTCGTGACCATTGGGGAGAGCGGACATCGTAACCGTATAGCGTCCATTGAACACAGGGCGTGCGACCGTGTTGCTTTCATTGGAATGATTTCCGAGTTAATATAAATAAAATAGAAGACGATATAACAGAAGCCTCATTTCTGGAATGGCTTTTTAAAATTTTAACTTGTATAATTAACTTGATTCTGCAAAGTTTCTATTTCCTTTTTCTTGGTGTGTGTGGGGCGTGGGGGGATATACATGACTGAAACGGTTGCGTGAAATTTGTGAGTGGTTTTTATGTGTTTTTCTTTCTGTTTCTCATTAACTTTAAAACTTTTTAAATATATAATTTAATACACAAAGGATTAGTAAATTCCCCATTAGTCAATTATTTATTATTTATTGTATAAAGAATATGTAGACGTACTATGTTGTCAGAATACGTTGTCCAGACGGAACCTCGTCACATAATGTTTATGAATTTTCAATTTGTATCCATAATTATTTTTTTTCGATTTTAACGCTACCTCGTTTTTCAAAATTACAGAATTCGTACGTAATAATAAGATAATAAGAGATAAATAGTAATAATGGATGTAGTCCCATCCTGACCCGGATTTTTCTCCGGTTTTCCTTCCGGTAGAGGCGGATTTTTATACAGACTCTCTCGGCTGTTGTCTATTGAAATAATAAGTTTAGAATTTAGTGTTATGTGTCTCATTTCGGCCAGCGAAGGACCACGAATAACGAGTGTCAGTGAGGCTCAGTTTTTGTGTGAGTTATCTCACTAGACACATCGTGGATTTTACCGAGATCGGAGGAACAGCGTCTAGACAGGATCCAGGTTGCTTTAACCGAGTATTACAACTGCGGTTGTTGGTCGCAGAGGGTGAACTTTTCATACATCACAGCTGATTAAACTGAGACATGGAAATGAAAAGCTACAAATGTTACCTTGCCCTACCTGGGAATTGAACTCGGGACGACGTGGTGACGAGCGATCGCACTGACGTCGTAGCTACGGAGGGAAACGAATTGTGTTATTTTAATACTTCATTAGCAATATTTTCCAAATAATCTATAGCTTGATAATAATGCGTACTTGTGTTAACTACATATTTGTTGGTATTCTATTAATATTACAACAATTATTCTTATCTAAGGAGTGTGATGAAATGTTAAATCCACCTCTGCCTTCGTCGGAATTGATGGGATGGTCCCTTGCTTGCTTCCGGGGAGTAAATTAGGTTATTGTCCTCCTCGTGGTCATACGCAGTTTGTACCTGCTTTTTGACAATAAATTTATTTATTTATTCAATTGTAATAATAGTAGTTTTTATTAATTAGTTATCCGTACGCTGTAAATGGGGGTCTTCCGTGGCGAATTTGAGGGAAGCCAAGTTGGAAGGATTTGTTGACTGAAAGCGTCGCGCGATAATTTCTGCGTTGCAGGGTGAACAGCCGTCTGTATCAGCAGGAAACTTCGCGCAGAATGCATTTCGATTCGCGAGCAAACACTGCGAAAATTTTCCTCATTTGCAGAGCAAAGTGTTTCTCAATATCCGGCAGCGCGTGGGGGAAAAACCGAGATGATTTAATATCGGATGCTTTTTCTGACATTAACGCTGCAAAGGTAGAACGAGGGCGTGTTATGAAAGAGATTGCATTGAACATTCTTTTGGCAATTGGTGAATGAGTTTTTAGCGTAATATAATCTGCCTGCCACCTCATAAAAAACTCAACTTCTCAAATAAATAAACTTTATTGTCCAAAAAGCAGATACAGTGCGAATGGTCAAGAGAAGGACAAGAAACTAATTTACTCTCCGGAAGCACACTCCTCACAAATTTGTATTTAATAAAACAAAAAAAGTTATTTCACAAGTGCGTATTATTACAAACTGTAGATCATTCGTAAAGATTTGTTTATAAATCGTAACTATTAAATGATATTAATTTCAAAATTTATAATTTCAATAGATTTTTCAATTCTTTACCACCGGATTTTTTATTAAAGACCTCTGACTTCTAAGAGCTGTAAGTAATACAAAAAATAGTAGGAAAACACAGTTACCACCATTAGATTTATAATTTTGTTTTGCATATACACATGTGAAAAATTTGTTTTTATTAATAAATGTTAATTTTTTTCAACCTGAGATGTCTCAAAAAGCGTGATATTTTTGCTGTTTTTGCCAATACTACGACTTAATTATTTTTTATAAAACAAACTAAGAGTGACAAAAATAATTCTTATTCGAAAAATGATCACGGTTGTATTTGTGATAACATTTATTAATTTCAAGTTTCTGAATGCAAAATGTAATGTTGTTATTATTTTTCGAAAACACTACTAAAAACGACCAGACATATTTTTAAGGAATAAAATTTATACTGTCGCACTCAGAAGACTGCCATGATCACGTTACAATTAAATGTAAACGTTTAAAACTATATGTGTAACCTCCAGCAAGTGATAAATAAAACCATGTTTTCAATAGCCGCCGGCGATGGATTTCACTCACCCGCGTTGTTGCCGCGCGTATCACTCCACTGACAGGAATAGTTTTGTCAACTATGAGTCCAGGCTGTTGACTGGCAACAATGCGGGTGAATCGAAAATGCCCGCTGGCCGATTATCGAAAACATGGTTTTATTTATCACTTGCTGGAGGTTACACAAGTAGTTTTAAACGTTTACGTTTAATTGTAACATCATGGCATTCTTCTGAATGCGACAGTATAAATTTTATTCCTTAAGAAGCGTGGCTGGTCGTTTTTAGCAATGTTTTCTAAAAATTGTAATAACTCATTATATTTTGCATGTAGAAGGTCGAAATTTTGAAATGGTGTCACAAACATAATGGTTAACATTCGCTGAATAAGAATTATTTTTGACAGTTTTAGTCTATTTTATATAAAATAGTAAAGTCGTCGTATCGGGAAAAACGGTAAAAAAGTTTTGAGTTTTTTCAAACATTTTTGTTTTTAAAACAGTATTATTCATTCTTAGAACCTTTTTTTAAACTCGAGTATAAGCAGAAGAACGTGACAAATTTAATGGTGTCAAAAATTGTTTTTTACAACTTCTTTTGTGGAATCTATAGCAGTTCAACGTGAGGGGTCTTAAAAAAGATCTGATAATAGGCAAGAGTAGCGAGTTGTAAAAAAAATCTGCCTCGACCCGAAGAAAAACCGGGCCAGTATGGTTTGTTACCTGCCGTTTCAACCTAGGTTGCTTCTAAATTATCAAGGCATATTTTCCTTTTTTAGAATTAATCTTCGCCAAATACTTGTTCGTTTGGCCTCGTGCATGCCTCAGATGTCTTAAAATTATGTGACTTTTACTCTGTGTTCGCTGTGCGTAAAGCATGCTTAGCTGCATTCTAATTTACGCTCGGAATCTATAACTAAGTGTGTAAGTTAAAATATAAGCAAAGAATAGAACATACTGAAGCGGGTTCTCATTAACTCTTTACATTTGCCCTTGGTTTAGGTTACCACTTAACTACTTGTCAAAATATGCATGACATAGCTCTTTGAACTTAAGGCAAAATTAACTGGAAATAAAAATATTTTAGATTCCAATTTGAAAATATAAATTCAAAAAGAAGTCATTATATTTTTCGGAAAAATCTGTGAATAAAAATTTACTCATAAAATTGTATCAGAATTGTTTGGATAGTTATTTTAATAAATACATCTTAGCCCGTTTTACCCGAATGTAAGTCAAATTATTTTGTCTTCTGCTTTTAATTTTCTAACCTTAATATATTTTTGGGGTTGCGGGCTATAGGACTCGTCAATGTCCAGGTCATTAGAGCCCTTTAACCTTAATAGAGACTGGGAATATTGAATATTCGAGGTTCGCTCATTCAACTCGTACCATTAATTTCCAACAGGTTTCATTTTGAAAGGATGCAAAGTGTACGAAGACAACTGAGAACAAACACATGGCGTCCGCTAGAAGTAACTTGTTGCTCTGTGTGTGATTTGAGCGAACATTGCTTCTTTCGTTGAGAGGAGTAGAATTGTTTCTTTGACAAAATAAATAGAGAGATAATATTTTTGTTTGGCACACACATTATTTTTGCTGTAATAGATTCCTATCCCGAAACCCTGGGTTGGAATTACAGTTACTGGTAATGTTGGTGCTTGATCGGCGTTGATTCGTGATGTTTAATTCGATTTTCCTTTTGTTTCAGATTCCACTGACATAGTTGATTGCAAATTGAAGCTCATTCTTGGGTTAATATGGACGCTCATTCTCCATTATTCCATTTCCATGCCCATGTGGGAAGGAGAAGACGATGGACATGGCGAAGGCAAGGGGCAGACACCCAAGCAAAGGTGTGACGATTTTTTGTTTCCTTCCTTCTTTCTTTCTCAATTGTCATTTTTCTCAATTAATGTTTTTTCTTGCTCTATTAATGTTTTTTTTTCTTTCTCTATTGTTTTTTTTCTTTCTCTATTAATATTTTCCTTTGTTTGTGTACATATTCTCGTCCTTTTCCACGTTCGGCTTCACCATCAGTTCCCACAAGTAGCGCACCTAGTCGTGGGCGATAAGCCCTGTGCCTCATCGTATAAGGTGCCTGCAAATATTATTCACACCCGTAAATTAAAACATAAATATGATCTGAAATATTTTTAAACCCGTAAACTAAATGTTAGCGTAGATTTTTAATAAATAAAACTCGATGTCTTTTTAAGACGCCCGAGCGTTGAGGTTATACTCGTACGCATGCAAACACGCTCGTGAAGGGTTCTCCAAAAATACTCCCGCTTCGACCTGTAGGTTCTCTACTGCTTCCGAGTTTGTTCAAAATCTGGTCGTTCACGAAAATAGAACCCGTGAAGAATTATTTCTTTAAAGTAGACTGATTCTTTAATTTATTTAATGACTTATTTAATTTAACTCCTCGTTTGTAACAGTGTCATTACTCTGATCACTTTGTATCATTACGATTCATCTTGAACAAGCAATTAATTTGTACAAAATTGAATTGACTTACTACTATTGCGCTCCGCATTTCGCCTATTTCCAAGGTGTTCTCACTAAAATGTTCAAACTTGCTTTACTTCTCAATTCCGATTTCCTTATTTCCCAAATGTAGGACGTCCATACTCTCGTATCGCGGTCGTTCGCCACCAAAACGCACGACCCACAGCGCTAGTCGAACTCGTCCCTGCGGTCGAGGGATACAGGTATACTCAAGTTATCGAGAGTTTGGACACCAAAAGAACAAAGATAGCGGACTCGACCACCAATATTCTAGAACAAAAACCCCGACACTCGTTAAGACTCAGACTGCCTCAGATTGTCGTTTGATATTAAAATCATCGTTTGGTAGCACTTACACTACCTTACGGGTGTACCAACGCTATGGAAACAACAAAGAGACTACCGTAAAATGAATTTCGTTGAAAGTAGTTTAAAAAATAATGATTTCTTGGATAATTTATGCAATGTATTTTATTAATAGGAATATTAATTTTGTGATACTCTACAAAGGATAAAAAACAAGTATTTTAAGGACAGGCTCTGGTAGAGGTATTTTGTGAAGTTTGATGCTAGTGAATACAACGTATAAGATGGAAATATCACTTAGTCGACTAATGTACGACATAGGTGGATTCAATTGAGTAGTTTGGCAGAAATATAAAAGTAAATAATGTCCAAAGTTTTAGAGAACTTGTACACTTTCCGACAAAGCGACATTGTAAACGCAAATCTTATTTGCAAGAAAGTTTTAATTTAGCGCTTCATTAACCCGTTGAGTGCCTCATGTGTCTCGAGCCGAGTAAAGGGGCAGGGACTGACCGCGGGGACGAGTTCGACCGTTGCGTCCCAGAGCACGGAATCGGCTATTTCTTCATCCTATTACCCTACTCCCTGCAAATTGCCATGTCCAGGGATGCATTCCTTCATGTTTCCAATTTCTCAAGCAAATGTCACTTCCGATATGTTGTACCCGTGCACGCGTCTCTCATCCTTGGACTCCTCCCATCCAATTATCAAGGATCTATCAACTTTCTTCTCCCTTTCCCTCTCTGATTACCTCACCAATAAGAATCTCTTTATGGACTCGTAGTAATCTACGAAATGAAATGTCTGGATATGCAAGTCTTTAATGAGCACTATATATTTCTCATTTATTTTCCTTCTTGTCGCGTTCCCATCCTATGATACTCCGCGACATGTTGGATATATATTCTTCTACCCCTAGCTTTCTAGTCCTGTTTTAATTCTATAGATCCCCACTACATATTCCTGGAAGCATTGAAACCGTTGTTCAGTATTTATCATTTCTGTTCCTATCCGACATATATTTTTCGTTCTCATGTATCTGGACCGTTCTGGGCAGTGTTAGTATGAATCAGTATAATCCTGTAATCACTTTAACACTATTTGATTATCCTTAGATATTATTCCGCCACACCATTAATATTGCTGTTTGTGATTTTGCAGGCTAATGCACTGGATCCAGAGCAAAGTTCCAGATTTGCCAATCACGAACTTCACCTCCGATTGGAACGATGGAAAAGCTGTTGGTGCTCTGGTTGATGCCGTGGCGCCGGGTGAGTCATAGTTTCGTCCGAAATATGTGGTCGAAAATTAAAGAATTTTGTTTGAAATGAATAATTATCATCTCCCATTGCTATGGGTAGTCTCAAAATGTGTTAGCTTTTCGATTATTGTGTTAAATTACGAGGATAATACCAGGTACAATCAATATTGATGTAAGATAATTGTAGTATTGTGAATTGTACATCGATAAAAAACAGACTTGTGTAGTCGACAAGTAAATAAATGAACTGACGAAGGATTTTGTAATTAGTTTTCACATTAGGTAACAAAAATTTCTGCATATTTTTTCCTTCACTTAGTTTGTCTTGAAATCTTCGAAAATATTGTTATTTACTTAAACCATTAAATTTTTTTTCGCTTCTTACATTTCTCCGTTTATACATCTGAAATTGAATACTCCAATGCGCGGATAATGTTCTAACAATATTCCTTTATATAGTGCATATGAAGGGTCAAGAACGAAAATGGTTTTATTAAGACTTTTTAATATTTTTCACTTAATTGCTTTGTTTCTTGAGTTGATATCAAGTACACATTTTTATGCGCCACCCAAACTTCTCCTTGGTTGCCTTTTTGGTTTTTCTCGGTGGAAAAAAAGTAGAAGACCCACATGAAATCCGAATGGAGGGCGACGCATTGACGATTCAAGAAAAGAAATGAGTTTCTGCACTGAAATTGAAGAGAACTCCATTTGAAGGAAGATATTACGAAAATGTTTCTAATTTATTTTTTTACAACAGTTTATTGGGAATATCTTTCCTTCGAAATATTTGGAGGGAGAGGAGTTGACATCCCGAATAGTGCCCCACTGATCAGAAGTGACGTTTATTGTTTCGTCGCCTGTCGTGATCTGAATGATTCGTAACTGGACCAGTTTTATGAATAATATTTATTTACTGCAAACGGGCAGATCTTACCCGGTGGCAGAGTATAAGGAAATACAATACAAAAAATACATATCACAGAGCATATTTTTAATTAAAAATTGTTAAATAAATCATTAGTATTAGTTGAATCGTATAGTTTAAAGTATTAAATATTAAAACATTTTACCCTGAAAATCTAAATAATTAATAAAAACTTATTGCACAATTTATTTCACTGATGACACAAACACTCTATTTTCCCCTTTCGTGCACTTTACTTCACTTCCCATTTCCCTTCCTACCTTTTCAAAATCACTTATTTCCCTTGTATCATTTCACTTCACTACCCACTATCACTGCACTAGCTTCCCATCTACACTGAACGTACCCATTCTTCCAGAAGCTGCCTAATCCTTTGAATTTGTCTGCTCCCCTTTTCTTAGAGCGTTTTTGAATTGAAGAGAGGTTGCTGAGTCCGATTGTGCTCCAACGACATCCGCAGGCAAATAGTTCCAGTCTCTGATCGATCTATTGAGAAACGAGTATTTTCCTACGTCTATTTTTTGTTTTCTTTCGCGAATTTTGATCTAGTCTACCCAATCAAGTCGGTTTTTCTAAACGCTCTTTGACATCCCGCCACCCTGGTTCGTTTTTAAGTGTACTGAACAAGACATCCCAGACGCGCTCTTTTTCAACGAATTTGGAGAGGTTGTATTTTTATGTAATTATTCGCATCATTACCCATTTTTACGAATTTAATCGCATTTTTCTGAATTTTTTCTAATTCTTCTATTTTATATTTTATATCTCGTGCATATCGCCACTTCCGCGGACTTTTAACCAAAACTTCTCTGATTTTTGATTCTGCGCGGAGACGATCTCCCTAGACCCGAACTTGTTCCTTAGTTTTTTCCTCCTCCTCCTCCTCTCCCGTTCGGCGACACCGGAGACAAATTCGCGATGTTATCTCTGCGCCGGTCCGGAAACCTTCCCGTCGCTCCCCCACTTTTCACCTGAGTCCTGCGATGCCCCTGTTATCAGTCGCGTCCCTCCGTTCGGGAGAAATGTCGAGTGAGTCGGGTCCTCGCTGACGGAGAAGAGCTGAAGTGACTCTCGATGTATCTACTTCACATAAATATCACTAAAGGTTAACTTTCTTAATTCTATTCTTAACAGTGAAGGAAAATACAGTTGAAATTCGTCGCTGAAGAAACAACACCGCCTAAGTGATACTTTTTCGGAAATTGTGTATTTGTATATCCATGGAAACATATGCATTTAGCATGTTCACACGACTTAGTTCGTCGAAAATCCATCAGAATAGGTCTTTTTCTACTTAATATAACTAAATGTAGTTTATTATCCCCCACGTGGTCATACGCAGTTTGCAGCTGCTTTTTTGAAAATAAAGTTTATTTATAAATGAAGTTTTTCAGCTTTCCTGGAAAGTTCGCTTTTGTCACATTCTGTTTTTTCTTAAGCGACGAATTGATGTTTACATCCTCCTTAAAAGCATTGTAAACACATTCATCGTTTCAAGAATTATAAAATATTTATGAAATAATTAGTCGCTAGAAGTAATGTGCATTCGTTAGGAAATAAATTTATTAACTTTTCTTTCTGATCGGACGATCAGCTTCTAGCCATTATTTTCTGTAATTATTAATTAATTCATTCTTGATAATCTTTTATAGCTCCCGAAATTCATGTAACAGGGTCAATATCGATATCTACCGCCTATTAACGCTATCCCATTTGTTGTTATTATTGCAGTGTTTGTAAATGGGAAATATAGCATGCTATTCAAGCTTAACTACATGGGGCGGTAGGATGTAGGAGTTGGGTGGTAGGGGCTATTATTAGTAGGTGAGGCTGTTGGCTGGGTTTACCAATAACTTGACCCATGTGCAGGTGTTGGAAGTAGTAGTTAGTAATAGTAATAAGAGTTAGTGAGACTAGAAGTAGGGGGAGAAAGATAGAAGGAGGGTTTACTTTTCAATCGACGTAGCCATATATGAACTGGGATATTAAAGTGAACAGCTACAATTTTTTTCTGGCCCGCCGGGAATTGAACCCGGAATGACTTGGTGGAGAGCAAGTATGCTAGCCCTCAGCTACCGAAGGAGCTCCTCTATTCCCTTATTACGAGGAAAAGCAAGAAGAACATCTCTAACAAAAAGATTCCCTTCATTTGTCTCTTCCTTTCATTCGACTCGGGAGTCTAGCGACGCCTAATGTTCTTGGAGGCGAAGCTCGGCGTCCAATGCGACTGAACAACTAGTACATGTGACTGGAAACCAGACCTCCAAAACCTGTCCAATTTCGCGAGACTCAAGAATTACCTCGAGCTCGGAAGATTTTCCCGACTCTATGAAAACATAGTTGAAATACGAAATTATCAGTGCATTTGCAGACATCGAAAATCTGTTTACCTTCAGAATCTTGCCCCTACTCTTACATCGGAAGACGAATGCTGCTGCCAATGAGACAGACCAACGACAAAGGACTAACGACTAATCGATAATACATACACATTGACGAAATACGTAATTGTCCGGTTTTGACTCGACCTGTTTTTCATAACTGAAGCTGCTACGCAGAGTGAACAGTGTACTAAGCAGGAAGAGACAGAGTGTTGTCGCTCATCACAAAGTCACCCCGGGTTCGATTCGAGGGAACGGCTTTGTAAGGCAAAATATAAAATATAATACGAGTATCGAGAACACAAGGGTATATGAAGAAAAATGTCTAGCACAAAAAGTTGGAAAACAATAAAAATAACAGATCGCGGAGGTTGAAACCACATTGTAAACGAAAGAAGAGATAAAAGATGTTTCTATGAGGCCATGAAATCATAATGAGAAGGAAAAGTCAGGAGATTATTTTACCAAGAAAAACAGAAAAAAATGTCCCACTTCATGTAGCTGTGACGATTGAAAAGCAAACCGCCCTTCTGTCCACCCTCTTCTGCTTCTAGTATCTATTACTAACCGCTCCTACTAACCCTTCCACGTGGGCCAAGTTGTTGGTAAACCGAGCTAACCGTTTCTAACAATAGCCTATCACCCAACTCCTATGTCCTATCGCTCCGTGTAGATAAGCATCAATAGTACGCTACATTTCCGATTTTCAAATATTACAATAATATTGATCCCTTCTTTTGGAAGGCTCAACCTGCAAGACCTGGACTAGATCGTCGCTCGTTCCTGCCGTCATTTCGTGGAACTAACGAGAACTTCGAGAACTGACGTCTCCGCGTCAGATGTCAGTCGTCAGCAGAGAGACATGGCACGAGACCTTCCGACGGCGGCGAAACAAGGCGCATCTTTGTCCACAGCGCTGGGGCGCGCCCGGAGCTCGTGTCTCCTCCCGCTTCGAGAAATGCTCTCCAATTATATCCTGTCATTCCGATAAAAGCCTCGCAAAAAAATGGGTTATCGTAGATTTTTTATTTAAAAAAACTGTTGAATGAAGAGGATGAAGTCATTGTAGCGCTCCGGAAGCCGAACTGTCTCGAACGTTTTCTGAATGGAATTACGATAGGGGAAAGAGAATTAATGAGTTGAGGATAAGATTTGGGGCTATATTTTCTTCTTATCTTCCGGAGAAAAATGAAACTCGCGAAGGCGAGAGTGTTGATCGCTTTGAGGACGATAAGACGTCACATAGATAATACTGGCATCGTAGTATTAAAATGTAAATGAAGAATCCTTCTTCGGCGACGGAATAAGTTTCGGATCGCGACTAAGTGACGAAAGGTTGGTGGCACGGGGAAGGAAATCCGCGTCGCACATGGAGCGCCACATCCTCCAACACGCATGTGTTGAGAGATTTCTGCGAAAAAAGGAATTGTGAGGCTGATTAATTACTGATGTAATTATATACGTTTATACGAAGTGTCGGAGCAAAATCAGCGAAGCAGTTTTAAATACACCTAGGAACAATAAAATATTATAAGATTACTTAAGCTGTAGCTTTTGTAGATAAAATATCAATCAATTTATACCTCATAATAACAGTTACAATATATGGTACAAATGTACTACTTTATAACAAGGGAAAAGATAATTAACTTTCCGGTAAGACATAGCCTGAGTCGGGGTGACCGTTCTTCATATTACGATATTAAAGTACTTAATCCTAGAATATCCGACATTAATCATTATTGAATAAATCCTATTATGATAAACAGTTTTAAGGTCGAGAGATTTCAAGTTACGGAAAATGAGTCTTGGAGTTATATTGGAGAACTCTAAATATATGCTCAATATCAGCGTGTTTCAATAGCCAACTTATTAATTATTTATAAACAATACTTAAGCTTCTGGAATTTTAAATATTAGTTGGAAAAGGTTAAAAGTTTAAGGGGCCTGAAAAAGATTTCGTGAAATGAGTTTTTGTGGGCCTCTGTACCAATGCAGTTCTAGGATTTCAAGAACTTGTGAATCTGGATAATACTGCGGAAAACAGTACAAAAAATGCACATTTTCTATAACATTTCGTACCAACAAGTTGAAGTTTATTCAATTAAAATACGGCGTTTCATTTATTTTGGAAAGAGCGAATGTGCGTATGACCATGTGAAGCTCTGTTAGCTAATTTCCTCTCTGGAAGCCCAAAGGAAAACAGGAGAAAATTCTAGGTCGGGATGGGGCTTCAGAGATACTGTGATTGACCTAAAATTAAAAATGGAATTACTGTAAGTAATAAAAAATATAATAAGAGTTCATTAAAATGATTTTGTACTTGAATCAATTATTACTGAAGTAGTATTATCTCCAAGTGTCAGACATCGGCCTGAGGACAACAAATGAGAAAGTTAGTGAAGTCTCATTTGGATTTTATATAGTAACTCGGATATGAATTGTGTTTTATGGGATCCAAACGATCGATATTAATTGCTTTACTAAAACTGATACAGTTCTTGACATTATAGAAGCAATGATATAGTAGGTTTTTATCCAGACTTGAAGAGATTCAGTTGTGAGGTATCTTATATATCTTTTGGAAGAAACTTTGTCCGGACTCCTTAATGCATATTTTTGACAAGGGTTGTTGGATGCTAGGACGGTAAATATACTTATTTGGAGTGTTATACTGATGAATGAGACCTTTCAAAGCCACGAGGGGGACACTTCACTAGTTCATTCTTAACAAACACGACCGTTCACAAGTGTAAAAGCGAAGAAGGGTTAGGATATTTCATTCTAGGGATGTGACTATTTCGATTCCGTGGTGTTAAGTAGTCATCCATTTTTTAATTTAAATTTTTTGGATTGTATATACCATTCGATAAAATAATTTCTGCGGTGGTAACAAGTTCTGCCTTATATTAAATTAATAACATTTTCAATTTGTCTATTTTGAAAGGACCAAACACGTTGTTAACTCAGTATCAATTTCCCCCTTTTACCCCTTCTGTTTTTGTTTGAAACTGAGCATTATCATGTGGGGAACTGTGATTTACTTTATTGCAATTCTTTAATGTATATAATGCACTTGTTATAAGTCACTGACGAGAATAAGTGATTGTAACAGACAAAATGCGTGTTGTATATTGTTCTTTTACTTATTTCATCTCTTTCGGGAGATTTGATCTTTGTTGTGAGTAAAAGTAAAAATATTGCAATAGTGTTGTAGTGTTTCGTTTTACCTTTTTTAAACAAAAAAGTAGTTGTTAAATTATCGAAATTTTATGAGTTGTTTATTATAAAGTGATTGTTGTAACTAATTGTAGAACCTATTGTAAAACCCCGAAGAAATACGTAATGAAATATCGCACGTTGGTCATTCATAATAATTGTTTTATTAGACCTTAAAGCAAGCATTAGTAAAAGGGAGAAAGGGCGTTCATGCTTTAGTGTATTCCTACATGGTGAAACCTCCAATGTGAAAATGACGCTAAACCAAAAGACACTTGATGTAACGGACTAGGCAATGCCAAAAAGATCTTTTTTTTCATAGTAAGGTTTTCTTTAAATAATGACTGAGGTACCGGAAACTCTCGTGGAAAAAATATCGAATATTGTATTTTGACACTTGTTTGAAAAATAAAACAGGGTACTAATAAGTTACTCGAGTGAATTTAAGATAAGTTACTCGAAACCTTCGGTAACAAAATTTAAACATATTATTTCTATTATTTTCTTCATGTTTTTCGCAATATATACATTTGTTACAATAATCACGTCTCATTTTTTTCAGGTTTGTGTCCCGATTGGCAAGACTGGAATCCAAAAGACTCTGTTCAAAATGCCTCTGAAGCTATGGGACTCGCCGATGATTGGCTGAATGTCAGACAGGTATGAGTCAATCATCGAAGGGCGTGGTTTGAACATTAACCTTGTATTTTAACACAATGCTGTGAATTGATCCATAGGAACATAAGTGTTTTTCTAAGACTACTGTAGATGAAAGTGAAACTGATCAACATGAATTCGGCAATTGTACTCTGGTACTATGATGACCCGACATTTTCGAAGGGGGTGTGGTGGGAAGAACACAACGATACCTTGTCTTCTGAGTACCGGTGTAACGGGATTTTTTTACCATTTTATCCTGCTACACCTATTTGTGCAGTTACTATTGGTGCCCTACGGTAACTCAGTGGCTAGCGTGCTTACTTACCGCAGAATCACTTCGGGTTCAATTCCCGGCGGAGACAGAAAAATATAGTAGCTTTTCACTCTAATATTCCTGGTCATATAGCTGTGCCAATTGAGAAGCGAACAATTCTTCTTCTATATACCTCTTACAACTCCTAGTTTCACTAACTTTTACTATTACTAAGTGCTTCTAGTGACACCTTCACGCGGGTCAAGTTGCTGGTAAAAGCAGCTAAGCGGCCCACCTAGGAACAATAGCCCTTCCACCCACCTCATCGCCTCATGTAGATAAGCTTGAATAGTATGCTACTTTTCCCATTTGTCATTGTAGTATTAGTAAATGGGAAGTGTAGCTTATCTACATGGAGCGACAGAAGGTAGGAGGTGGCTGGTACGGCTATTGTTATAGGTAAGCCGCTTACCTGGGTTAACTAAAGTGAGTAGGACTTGTTAGTAGTAGTTTAAGTTAGTGATACTAGAAGTAGTAGGAGGTGGATAGAGGAAGGAAGGTTCGTTTTTTCAGAAGTCATAGCTATATGAACTGGGAAATGTGAAAAGCTACAATTTTTTCTGACTCCACCGGGAATCGAACCCGGGATGACTTGGTGATGAGACAGCGCGCTAACACCGTAGCAACGTAGGGGCTAATCCTATTTAGAAATATCACAATAAAAAAGAAGTTTCTATTGGTTGGCCACAGAGGCTTGACATCTTAGGAATGGATGTATGCTAATCTTATGTAAGAGTCACATTTTACCTACTTCGTAATCCCTGTGTTTGGGAGGTGAATGAGGAGTCAAGGGTGCACGTGTGTGCCTGAATGTTCATTGAACTGCTATGAACCTTCCATTTGCTTTCATGAATTCCCTTTCCATGTTTGAGAGCTGTGTCAATTAGCGAGCGGAAATGGAAGCGAGATTCTGTTTGAGGATACACATTCTGGGGAGTGATGCGGGGATGCGTTGTCAGTCAAACAAATATGTAGTGTACTCACGTTTATTCAGACCACTGGCTCATCCATTGTTCTGGTGGAAGCGTTCTTTGTGACAGGATGGAGTGAAATGCATTCTTTGCGTCCTGAAGATAACTTTCATTTGCTTCTGTGTTATCTCGCATTGACTCCGGTTATCTTCGAAACTTGTGCGATCCTCGAGAACAGCTACGAAAATAATACACATTTTACATTTTCGTTCGATTAACTTTAGATTGGACCAGTGTGGGTCATTTTAATTGTCTGCGTACTATCTCGTCCGTAAGACCACTACCTGGGGTGGGGCGAGCCGTGGCGTAGTATCTAGCGTACTTGCCTTCTACCTCTGGTGACGCGGGTTCAAACCCTGATCTAAGTAGAATTCGCGTTGGTGGACGAAGCGGTGTTCGCAGCAGGTTTCTTCGGGGTCCTATCATCCCACCACAACATTCACTCATCATCATTCGCCTCATTCGCTTGTCATCCTTGTCATTAGGAGGCCGTCTGAGCACAGGCCTTACTGACCAACGATCTGGACACAGAGGAGCCTCAACCCCGAAGCAGAAAATTCTGTTAGAAGTCCTCTACTCCAGAAGCAATTCTGATACGATACATTACATTACTACCTGGGCTTTATCAACTCTGTGAGATCTATATTAATGTCTCTTTTGTCATTTGTGCGGTATGTCTCATAATCAAAAGCGTCTCTTGTATTAATTATGTTATGTTGAATGAAAATGGGCTCACCTTGAGCGCGTAAAGCTCAAGGTCCCGAGTCGGAATCTCGGTCCCGTCTCCCATTTTCATTCAACATAACATAATTAATCTGTTACCTGGCGATGAGGTTCACCGCAATTGAAGAGATTTCGAAGTCTCTTGTATTCTTGTCTAGTGGTGGATCGAAGATGTTTCTAGGGGAGGGGGAGATGTGCCCCCAGGAATGGGTAAATAGGCACCGCGCGCCTTCGTTGTAAAAAGTTCTCGCGCGCTGTTTACCTACGATAAATGTATTTAATGTATTTTAGAAACAAACAAACGCCTTTACATAGCATTTTTTGTCTTGGGATGGAGGGGGGTTGGGGATCACCCCACCCCTGGATCCACCTGTGGAGTGGACCCTGAAATAATTTCCTGTAGAAACTAGTTAGATATAGATACTATAGTGCGCAAATGTCTTTTAAAAATAGAGCAGGCATATTTAATGTTATGTCTTTGAACCCAGTAGTGGTTTTATTGATGAAGATATCCACAAATACTAGATATTGCCTCTTTTGCCTTCACCCGGTTAACACGATTTTTACGACATATTTTCTCAGAACATATTATCATGTTCACGGGGTTTTATGAAGAAATGTTAACAATACGAAACTTGCTTTTCTTTGAAGCCTTAGTAATTTAGATTACACAATCGTACCCCTTCTCCTATCTTGATCAGTCGTAGTTGTCGGGGTCTGTCATTTCATGTGTCATGCATTTTCATTTCACAGTACGTCAATTGTTAATATTCTTCTAAATATATTTTGTGAAAAAAACTTTATTCAGTTCAATTGAACTCCGTTCTTCTGTGAGGGAAGGAAGTTTTGTTCCCTCGCAAATACGCATTACGTTTGATCTTATTCTTCATGTTCTCAAATCACTCCTTAGGTTTGTAAAACACTTCAATTTTGATTCGCGAATTTCGACAAATGGTCTATCAGGACGTTCTAGAGGTAATCAAAATAAATTTCATTTCCGAATTTGTATTAAGTGTTTTCTGGATTATTTTCATTCCGATTTTGTAACGATGTTATGGTAGAAGGTTTATAAAAGTTTTGTACTGAAATGTTCAAATTATTACATCAAACATCGTCTTTTTACTGTAACCTCAAAAGTATGATTATCTTTTGCCACTTATTTGAATAAAAAAAACATTACTAGAGAAATACGGCCATTCCAGTATTGTAGCCAATGGCTGTTTCAACATTGGACGAAATATGCTTCCGGCCTTTTGACTGTTGTTTCGAGAACCATATAATACGATATGAAGAAACGCTGTGAAAATACGAAAATCCAAACATTGGAAATGATACGAAAGGGAGATTTACGGGATTGGAAACACATCTTCCAGTAGAATGTCACACCAATTGGCATTATGTTGATCTCAAATGTATATTAAATACTACGACGTGCAGTAATATTTTTCAACTAATAATCTGATAATGTGTCGTTTTTATCGCTGTGCCTATGAATGAAACAAGCTACAATCTTAAGTTCGTATTTTCTCCGTAACCGATCTCATCCCACAAGAAATGGATCGCTGACCAGTGAACCTTGTTATTGATGAATGTCAGGCTTCGTATGAACAGCAGATGGTCCATTCTGGAAGAGACTGTCCTTTGACCTGGATCACTTGATTGAGCTATTTCTCATTCCGTCCAACTGCCAGTGGGAAGTCACTTTCGTCGGAGATTTCGACTGTGAATATTATTTTATGCGCACACAACTAAAAATTTTGGTACTCCATAATATTTCGTCTAGATCAACGCTGCCCAACTTATATTAACCCGCGGGGTATTTTTTATTCATTTTTGATATATCGGGCACGGGGTGGGATTTGGCAAAATATTGCACGACGAATGAAAGGAACGGCTCATATTTATTTACTTCAAACGTAATATTTTGATTCTCATAAAACATATTGTTTCCAGTTGGTAAAATTAAATAGTATATTTCCTTATTTTTAAAAAGTAATTTTAATATTTAGTATTATAATGAAATGTTTTCATATTGCAATGTATGACTGCGTTTCCGAACACAAGTTTTATTTTCTCTCACCGGGCATGCCACGTCAAATTTTAATTATGAAAACATAGATTTATAACACAGTAACACGATGTTGCGTCCCCCAACGTTCGATGTACTATGACTCGCGGGCCGAAAAACAAGTTTCGCGAGCAGTGCTAATCCAGACTAATCACGGGAAGAGATTGAAAAGTGGATTATGTTGAACTTTGAACGAAAATACGAGGTTTGATGTAATAAATTGAACATTTCAGTGCAGAACTTTTATAAATCATCTGCCACGACATCGTTACAAAATCGGAATGAAAATAATCGAGAAAACACCTAATAGAAATTTGCAAAAACGAAAATAATACGTATTTGTGAGGGAACAAAACTTCCTTCCCTCGCAGAAGTAAGAACTGAATTCAATTGAACTGAATTCAATTGAACTGAATTCAATTGAACTGAATTCAATTGAACTGAATTCAATTGAACTGAATTCAATTGAACTGAATAAGGTTTTATTTTTACAAAATATTTTTTAGAAGAATATTAACAATTGAAGTACTGTGAAATGAAAATGCATGAAACATGAAATGACAGACCCCGACAACTACGATTGATGAAGATAGGAGATGGGGTACGATTGTGTAATCTAAATTACTAAGTTTCAAAGAAAAGCAAGTTTCGTATTGTTAACATTTCTTCATAAAACCCCGTGAACATGATAATATGTTCTGAGAAAATATGTCGTAAAAATCGTGTTAACCGGGTGAAGGCAAAAGAGGCAATATCTAGTATTTGTGGATATCTTCATCAATAAAACCACTACTGGGTTCAAAGACAGAACTCTAAATCATGCCTGTATTGTTTGAAACTGTAAAAATCAGAATGTCAAAAATTATTACAAAAACCGACGCTGTAAAAAGGAAAGCTGGCGTGGAAAATAATTAAACCGGATAACCGAGAGTTAGTATTGTGATTTATGTTCACGAGTTAGCAGGAGGAAGTCACCCAAACTATTTCTTCCGAGAAATCCTTGATTAACTTCTTGATGTCTTCTTGTCGAAGACCCACGCGTTGTTATTCGTTACCAGACATCAAATTTGTGATATAACATCGCGAGATCAATTTATTGAAGTAATGTTGTATTTTTATTGGTGGTAGGAAATTTCTTCTGTAATATTTCCGACGCGATAAAATGAACTATTAAATATTTACGAATATTGTTGCTTTATTGAACAAAATTTTGTGCAACAATTTATTTCGCATTCTAGGGGTGGCATTTAATGCTATTTAGATTTGGTATTTTAACGCGGAAATGTAGATAACTACGAAATATTACAACCTTTTCTAATAATTCCTGGTATTCACTAGAAACGCAGTGCTGAAAAGCATGAGTTTTCATATTGTGACAAGTTGCAGAATTTAAAATGATTACGCGTGACTTCTGCGTGAATCGGGAATTCTTAAGGGCTCAGCTTTTGGTGCACGTTGGGAATAACTTCTTTCTGGCTTTATTGTTCGTGGCGAAGTATAGAAAAGTGTTGAAACCTGCATCTTAACGGGTTAATGAAATATCATTACTCGACATAGTTTTAATTGGATACGAAAGGGGAAGATAGCGAAAGTGCGTTAGGAAATAAAATAAACGAAGTCCATTACACCGTGGTCCCACCTAATTTGTGAAAAAATAATTTTCTTTATATGTACAATTCTATATAACAGTATAATTATATTTATATGGTATATTTGTTTATTAATATTAGGGTACATAATATTTATTTCCTTCGACAAATGATTGATCGTATTTCAGTATTTATTCTGAAAAACAGCCAATGATTTCCATTATCCTACCGGGACATTTCTGAGAATGTTGGAACATGACAAAGGAGGGAGGAGGAAAAGAAAGGAATTTCGTGATATTTCGAATCAGAAATCTTTGGAATTTGTATGATGAAATGAATGTATCTGGGTTTATGCTCAGATTATGAACATTGTTTTTTCTGAAATGAAGGACAGTAATTGTGTCTACTTGTGTTATTTTGCACATATGTTCTTCAAGGTATCAAAGAGATTTGGGGCAGTATTTCGTGGAGGCCTTATGTGTATGAAATGTAATGTTGTTCGAAGAGATAGTTCATTATTATAATCTGATTTTCCCTTGAGAGAAGTGCGTGCTTGAAGGAACTCGCCCCGACTCCGTCTGCCATTCCTCTCGTGCCACGTAAGCACTCTCATGAATGCACGAGCTTCTCGGTGCTAGATGCGTGTCTCAGATAACGGATCCGTCCTCGTCATCCGCCTTAATTCACGCAATATTCTGGACAATTGTTCCACCCGGAACGTTGTGTTGCGGCGAGTTGACCCGATAGTGAGGATTGCGACGCAGCTCGTGGACGAAATCTCTTAATTGACGTTTCCCCTTTTTTACATCAGGGAAAGAACTTACATTCTGAAGAGAGCGAATGGAAGACAAGTAAGCGGAAATTGCGTGGGGGAGGGGGCAGGCTACCTCGCAAATACTCAAAAATCCAAAACGAAACAAAAAAAATACTAGTGTTAATAGTCACGTTTGTTTGGAAAATAAGTAATACATTTAAATAGTGTTGTATTGTTGACCATTGTACCTAGCTGATATAGTTTTCTGAGCACATTGCTCTTAAGTTGTCGATTTCCCCGAAGATGATCCACGAAAGAGTTGAAACGTTGTGTGTTATTTTATTTATTTGTGTTTTAGAGTAAATATTTGTCTGTTCGTAAAAAATGGGTTGTTTGATTTGTTATTTAAAAAACAACCATAGACATTAATATTCAAATTTTCCTGGAGTAAATCTAACATCTGGCCAATAGATTTGCATGAGAATCTAACGTACATTTTATGAAATCGTAATATCTCATTGAAAATAAAGCATATTAGGCAATATCGCCGCTACTTCAGTATTATTTCAAATTACCTTCTGCAGATCACACCAGTCGAAGTATATATGGCGAACTCCACGAGCTCAAAAACCTCGCTTCTCGTACCTTAGAACCTGGGCACCCGCTTGAGAAGTTGCGTAAACGCTAAAATTGAAGATGGATGATTGTAGAAACCTTGGTATTCATACAATAAAGACATTGGTTTTCGAACTTCATGCCTTGTCGGAGATTCATTCAGGGCGAATTCATCACGACGAACCTGTGATGCGTGGAATGCGATTAAATTAATCTTTATAGCGAGATTGTTCGTTGGGGATTTGAGGGAGACTTTAATAGAATTTTAATACTTCCATCTTAAAAATCTCCTTTATCTCCTGAATTTGAAGAAAAATGAAAATGTAGAGCAAACCGTGTACGAATTTCTTATTATGGGGTGTATGATTCCAAAGTTTTTAACAAATTAAAATGTATTAAAAGTGTAGGCATTTAGAAGATTTGGGAAAATGACCCCCTCTAACCTCAAAAACAGTAACATGTGACTGTTGAGTCATTGCTATCCTTACTGTCAGTACCTTTTCTGTGGGTGAAACATTTTTTTCCCTGGACAAATGATTCAGTGACTGAAAATGACGGAGTGAATGTCTGTGGTGACAAGAAAAAGACCTGTGACCCTAAAGTAAGAAAATGTGGTACCCAGGAAGATTCACAGTGACTTCCACAGATTTCTAACCAAGTGATAGTCCTCCAGCTTCAAACTCTGAATTTATTTATGTCTGGCAATTGCTTGGATTTGCAAGTGGGTTCTAGGAAATACCGGCTGTTCTGAGATAGGACCGGCGATTGTTGAAATGGAATATTAATGTTGTCATTAAGTTCGTTGTTAGCTGGAGATAATGTGCGAGTTCATTACTAAACGTTCGCGGAGTCGCTTTGGACTGTCCGGTCGGGTTCGCGCCTTCTTTGGCGTTTCCGCTGAATGCGTGGCAACGGTCAGTTCCATCCTGTTCGGGGTTAGCTTCGTTGTGTTGGTACCAAACGCCGTCCGTAGGGAACTATCACTGGAATACTTTAATACAGTCCTGTCCAAATTCTCTTGGCCCGCGGACCATTTTCTATACAGTTTCGATCGGGCCTGCGCGGGGTGGAGTTTGACAAAATGCTGCCCGACGAATAAAGCTAATGTGTCAATTTATTTTTAACGCGACATTTTTTGTCGTCTACTAATTTATTTTATTTCAAGCTGTAAATATTAAATAGTATGTTTCTTTAATTTTAAAAAGTAGTTTTAATAAATACTACAATAAAAATGATTTCATAATGTAATGTATGTCTGGGTAATTCCGATGATACAATTTTCCATTTTCTCAACTAATTTCTCCCAGTTGACGAAATGGCTTGTTGTAAATGCAGTAAGACCTTAGTCGTGTTCTGCAACGTGACTTCGCATCCCCAAAGCACAGTTAGTTCATTTAGGCGTGTGTGGTGGGACAGCGTCACATGAAGTGAGAAATTGACACGAGGAAGATACCTGCAAAAATTCCGGACTCGCACATTGGTCGAGCATCGGGAAGAAGGGGAGAAAGGAACTGAAAAGGACAACAAGAACAAGAAGGGAGGAGATACGAGAGAGAAGAAAAAAGATGGAGGGATAGTTAGACAAAAAGAAGGGAAACAAGAAGAGGGGAAGAAAATAGAGGAGGACGAAAAAACGAACGGAAGAAGGCGAAAGTATTTACGAGACAAAAGCGAGAGAGAAAGGAAAGAAAAGAGATAAAACAGAAGAAAAGAAGAAAGGTGTATTAAAGAGATGTACCAAAAAGATCAGAAAGAAAAACCTAGTAGCGGTCACGAGACCGAGGTACAGGGATAAAGATGACAAGAAAAAAAAGTATCTCGCTACAATATCTTAAATAACTTTCACTATTTATTTGTCGTTCCATTTTTGAGAGTTGGTCCTTTTAGTCCATCCTGCAGCATTGACACTCAAAAACAAATAAAAACTTGATTTCATGTAAAGCTAGGCACTGAAAATATATATATTCCGAATAATCTATAGTTCGATGATAATACGTACATCTGAAATATACTTTTTTATAAATACAATTTTGTTGGTATTATAACACGTAGCTAACTTTTTATTTTATCTAAGGAGTGTTTTGAAATTTTCAATTCACCTCTGCCTTAGGGCCCTTGATCAAAATTGATGGGATGTTCCCTTGCTTGCTTCCGGAGAGTAAATTAGTTTACTGATCTCCACGTGGTCGTGCGCAGTTTGTACTGCTTTTTTGACAATAAATTTATTTTGAAAGTGTCGTTCCCTTAGTATAGTTTGTTTGTTATTTTAGCATTTAAATCTTAATTTCTGTGTTTTCTAGTTGATCAAACCTGAGGAAATGGTAAATCCCAACATCGACGAGATGTCCATGATGACGTATTTGTCTCAATACCCCAACGCGAAGCTGAAATCTGGGGCTCCGCTTCGGCCACGCACCAATCCTAACAGGTAGGATGGAGACTTTTTTTCAACCATGTACATATACAGTAATTTTTGGGAAATATTCCCCATTGCCTGGTAAAAAGCTAAATCTACTTCTGCCTTGCGTGACAGATTCTCAAGGTTCATGATCTTGATTCATCAATTTCCAGTCTTTCTCTGATTCAATGTGCACATTAATTTTTCTTTGATCTTTCGTTGGTTAAGAGAATTCTGTAAACCATGCAACTCTGAACGAATGAATTATAACTATGATTCTATGCTTTTCTGTTAATGGTGGATTGCAGTATCCCTCCTCCGCGGTAAGTGCCCAACTCTGTGTGACAACTGCTTCTCTCTACCTAGCTTTCTTTAACTACATCAGCTGAGCTTAGCTTAGAGAATAGTTTAAGTTGAACTGGACCATCAGATTGCATTAGAAAGTCACCTATTTTTTTAATCGAGAACTCCTTTGAAAATGTTTCCTAAAAAACAACTCTTTGATATATTTACCAAAGTTCACGATCATCTTAATTTAATGAATATTGGTCCAGTTCATTTAATAACTGGCTGGAGCGAGGATATTAATGATGATTGTAGGCATGAACAAGTGTTGTGTATCATGTTCTCACCCTTAATGCGATTGAATAATATAGATGCATGTCATACACCAGAAGCTCTGTTTAAGATTGAAGCTTCTTTTCATGTTACTTCTTATTTTGGTTGTATATGTGTTTGTGGAGAGCACTTTGAATAGGTTACATACGTAATCCATTCAAATTTTCTGCAGTAGTACTTCTAGCTATACTATTGTTTGGTTATTATCTATATGGCTGAATGAATCGGAATATTTGTTTCGAAAGGTTTTAATAGTCTCGATTCTCCCTGCCTATGCTTTCAATTTATTTGTTCGAAGTGTAAAGCAATAGATCTGAGATGCAATCAATAGCTGTTGACATTTCACTGATACTTGAGTGTGCATTTTTATTTGGAGTACGACCCTTTAAAATTTTTTCCTAAAACTTTGTAAGATTGTGATAAAAATCTGGTAATTAAAAGTAAATTATTTTAATTGCAAACTTGCACAAACGAAAAATCTGTAACTATATCGTACTCGAAAGAACTTTCAAGAAACACCGACTGACATCAAAATGCATAAGTTATTCTGGTAACAATCCCGACGTAAATTTCAGTGAAGGAAGCAACACATTTACTGAAAAACTCCTTCACTACCCATCGTTATTTTATCTCGAATTGCATAATTTGAATGAGATTCTGTTCAAACTACATCGTATTGACTCTTCTGAATGAACTGGTTCCTGGCCACTACCACCGTTTGTCCCCCTTCTCTGGGTTTCTTCTCCTTCCCACGAGTCGTTTTTATAGGGCTACAAATTTAGTTCCCATTTCACGTTTCTCTCAAAACTGAGAAGTTGGGGTCCAGGGCATTGTCACGGTTTCCCTGGGTTAGTTATCCCTGTCCATTCTATCGAAATACGAACTAATCGTATTTACTAGCCAATAGTGATGAGTTGAGTGAAGTTAAACAATATCCGTTTCGTTGAAATAATAATAATAATAATAATAAATTTATTGTCGAAAAACAGTACAAACTGCCATGTATGACCACGTGGAGGACAATAAACTGTTTTACTCTCCGGAAGCAAGCAAGGGATGTATTCCATCAATTCAGATCATCGGCCCGAAGGCAGAGGCGGATTTAACATTTCAACATACTCCTAACCACAAAAAAAGAAATTTAATAGTCGCGCTTCTTATTAAATACAACTTCAAATTCAGCTTCAAATTCTTCTACGTTATTCTTAACTTAGCTTGCAAACACTTTAGAACAGGTGGCCTCTAAAAAAGACTCCCGTCCCAGTCCTCGTTAGTTATTATTATTATTTGATGTGAAATTGTATTCTCTCTGTTCAAACAGGTAGTTGAGACGGACTTATACGCCAAGCCTGTTGTTATTATTATTGTTATTATTATTGTTATTATTATTATTATTATTATTATTATTATTGGGGCTTTTGAATTCGCTAGGTCATGGAAACCCTCACATACGCTTATAAGTTATAGGTACGCTACTGTGTATACTTGATGTATTGGAAACACAGGAAAAACATAGTTTGTATTTCATGAATAAAATGTATTGAAACTATTTATTTTATAATTACTCATTCATCACATTGAAATTGGCTAGGAGGCCCTTAAATACATGTACCGAGAGGGGCCCATTGGCGAATGTTCAGTCTCGCTAAATCCACTACTGGGCTGGCTGTAGTCTTATGAAATAGAAATTCTGGCAGTTACATTCGGATATTAGTGAACTAATCCTTAGAATTTATGATTCAGATTCAAGAGTTATTTTATGAATTTGAGACGTACTTTTTGACGCCGTTACTCTTTTCTGGATGGGGGTGTAGTTCGCGATTGGGAGATTCACTTCAACAGCGGAAACAAAGAAGGGGTTCTACCTCGGTTGCTCTGTGAATATTAGAGAGACATATCTTTTATACTTAAGGGGCGACCCGTCGCGTAGTGCCTAGCGTACCTCTGGTGACGCGGATTTCAACCCTGTCCGATCCAAGCAGTATTCGCGGTGGTGGACGAAGCGGTGTTCTCGGAGTTCTCCCGTTTCCCCTGCCTATCATTCATCACCCGCCTCGGGGAGGTGTGGTAGGAAGGGCATCCGGTACCCTGGTAATCAATCATCCGGCACATCAAAGGAGGCATCATATCATCCCCATCTCTCCTACCCCTATAGAATAGGGAAAAGGAGTTAAGTGTCAAATAAAATATATTTTATACTTGTTGAAAATTTATGTTTTCTTGTGTAACTACAGAAATTGGCAAGAAAATTGCAACGACGTGCAAAACACTTTTGTTCATATATACGACATAAGCATCACTGGACGGAGAAAGAACAAACGCAAGGAAATACGAACCGCAGAACATTTATTAGAAAGTAATCATTTCAGGAAATCCCTAAGGAAAGAACTGTTTACATGATAACTGAAATGTAAAACTATTATTAAGTGATTCCGTAGAATATTCCATCGCCGTATTCTCACAACTCACAACTGATGTAGAATAATTTAATTTTAGTCGTGTTTGGCGTAATTTGATACTACCATTAACGCTAAAGGACGTTTTACTCAAGCACATTATCTTTGCTGTTTTGTTCCTTAAAAGTTGATAATTAATCATTGAATACGTTCTTAGCTTGTTCCGTAAGTCCGCTTGGAGCAGCACAATCGATTCTGCTTGTCGTTTTCTGTTGGAACCGGTCGTATATCGCTGATACCACCAAAATAATTTCAAATACATATCAAATTCTAAGTGATAAAACTTTCCTCAGCAGCTCTCCTTCTTATGAAAAATTTCATAATTGACCCTGCGCGAAATTTTATTTTACAATTTCCACTTCATAGATTGCTCTCGTAGCGAACAAACTTTTGTGCTGATATTGCGACCATTGTTCAGTCGACACGTTGTCAACAATGCCGTTTTCCTGTGTACGTTCATTGTCTACCGCTAATCAAGATATGACCTGGAAACTGTCACTGGTGTGAAATAAAGTGTTCGCGTGATTGTAGTAATTTGAGTATTTCTTTGTGGTCGGATCGATTGAAATGAGGGGGTCTTTTCGTCGACGTTCTTACACGGAGTTTCTTCGCTTTCTTACACGGAGGTATTTAGTTAGTTTCATATCAATCCGAATTGTCATAAAGTGTAATAACAATTTTCATCGTCGTTCAAACAATGAATGTGAAAAGCAATTTTGAAATGCAAGGTCATTAGCACCTTAATGAAGTTACACAGTTGTTTACAGCATGCTTTCTTATGACGCTCATAAAATTATGAAAAAGCGACATGCATGTAGCGCATATTTTAATGAAAATTTGGATCTACATACATTCCAAAATGGAAGCTATTTTTCCACTTTATCTTAGTTTCACTCCTATACGTTTCATTCATCCCTACATCAAAGTTCTCAAAGTACAAAATATGCATGGAACTGCACATTAAGGTCATTAAAGCCCTTGCACATTGTTCATTTGTGGAATACATTCATAACTATTCCATAATTATATGTATGCAAAACCACAATTTCAGAAAAATATTTTAGTTATATTAAATAGAATGTGTCCTGTAGGTATTAATTGACAGTTTTTGAATGTATTCAACATTTTTTACTTTATTTCCCTCCCCTCCTTTTTATTTTATTTTACAGCTGTTATGCATTGCGTCAAGTGGTGTGTTACATATTCATTGCATCTCTATTGCTATTGCTCTATCCTTTAAAAATAGCTGTAGATTTTTCTTTCAGGATACTTTTTTGTTATGCAAAATTATTAGATGAAATTCTTAAGATGAACGAATGAAGCTAAATGAACCTCTTGAATTAGTGCAGTCTTAAGCTTGTGTAAAAGTTCAAATCACTAATATAATAACAATTGCCTTTGTTACTACGTGCCTCACTATCAACAGTTCAGATCAGTGGGACGAATCATTCTTACTGATGGAAACGCTTATTATTTTTGCTAACTATAATGACTTTTGAAACAAAAAGGTATTTTAACCTTTGGAATGAGAGTTATGTGTATTCTTCTCTATTTAAATGTTATGTTTATTCATGGGTACCCTATTAAATTTCTACTATCCTTTAGTTTTAGTCAGTTAGTAGAAATATGTTTTTATATTTGCACAAAGAATTGTAATATTAGAAAAGATTTGTTGTCATTGTTGTCAATTATTGTTTCTATCTTGTATTTTTATGTAAGCATGAACATTTTATTTGTCCTGTATGTCTGGGCTTTTGCTAAACTATTGTATGTTGCTTATGAGCCCATTAATGATATGTAAACAGAAATTGAAGTTTCTTTTTGTTAGATTTGAGAGAAAACCATTTCATCCATTGTATTTGTAATCTTACGATTTCTTCAATTTATATCTGATATTCCATGAGCTCAAAATTTTTCACTGATCGGTATATACAGCAAGAATCAACTATCGCATTCAACTCCAGACACCTTAAAAAAGGCAAAGATATCAATAAATTTTTTCTCGGAGACAGACAGAAATGGAACAAATCAGATGCAGACATTGTTCATCCTTTTATTTTTTATAGATATCTTAAACTACCTTTGATTTTGTAAAAAGAACAAGTTATTTTTTTCAATTTCATTAGAGAATATAGTGTATGAAAGAGAAATACAGTTATAAGAGAATTGATTGTATTTAAATCTTATTGTGACTGGTCTCATATTTTATTTCTATGTTACAAGGACATAGTGATGATTAGAATTATTGTTGCTGTCACTTATGACCTAATCATTACCATTATCCACATTCAACCCTGATTGGTGTTACATCTTATCTGAAACTGGAATATTTATCTGAAAACTGTTCATTGTGTATCAAATCTATTTATTAAATACAAATTCTATTTCCATTATTTCTAACTGAAAACATTCTTTTTTTCATTCCCTTTTGTCTTTAATTAATTTATTCCACCTTATTTAGAGTTCGTGCCTATGGACCAGGCATCGAGCCTAGAGGACCTGTTGTTGGTGCTCCAGCAAACTTCACTGTGGAAACATTTTCTGCTGGTAAAGGAAAAGTGGATGTTGAAGTACTCAATTCTGCTGGCCAACCTGAACCTGTGAGTCTTTTACTTGAATTTTGCATTTTTTTCTAGTTTTTTTGTGAACTTGTGCCCTTTGATTTCATGATTTAGTTTCTGGCCTATTTCACTTCTGTTGGCTCTCTGTTCTGCAAGTAGTATTGCTAATTATTTAGTTAACTATGCGAATTATTTTGGATTTAGTCTGTATTTAGAGAAAATTGCTTCCACGGAATTACTTGTTGTTCTCTATTGTTTTACAAGTTAGGTGGGATGAAATTAGATTTTTGTTTTTTGTTTATTTTGTTTTTCAGGTGCCTTTTCTTAGCTTTTGATATTCACGAGCACTTTTTCCTCAACTGCAATAGTTTTCCTTTGTTCTTTTTGTAGGTGGACATACGTTTTAATAAGGATCGCAACTTGACATACAGTGTTTCATATGTTCCTAAACAAGAGGGCTCTCATAAAGTGTCGGTCAAGTTTGCTGGGCGGGAGATTCCAAAGTCACCCTATTCTGTGCTGGTAGAGGGACATGCAGGCGACCCTAGCAAAGTGACTGCATCTGGTCCGGGACTGCAGCCTGAAGGTGTTATGATTAACAGGCCAACTTGTTTCGATATTTGCACAAAAGGTATACTGGAACTTTATATCAGTAGATTAATAGAGAAATGCTGATGGGGAGAAAACATGGGTTATATCAGTGTTAAAGACTAGACAGTTGTGCAGACCTGTGATTTCAGTGTTCTAAATTATAATATTAATCCTTTTACTCATTCATTGTTAATAGTTTTCAATCAGTGAAGAAACAAGAGAAGTTTCAATCTATACATTTTATCTGTAGTTTTTATGGTATATTTATTTGTAGATGTCAAAAATTCGTGGACTGTTCTGTAGATAAATTTGATCACACTCACACAATTTCTGTTGTGGACAACTCTCATCTAAAAACATATTTCTGTGCTTCAATGTTTACACGTGTAGCTTTTCAGCTTTATGTGCACATTTCATTCTTAAGTTCTGTTATCTATTTTATTCTGATAAAATTGTTTTATTCATTGTTTTATTCATTGATATAAAATGTCTAGTTAGTGTGTTTATCTTATTCAAGAACTTCAAAGAATCTTGTATTGTTCATTATACTCATAGATGCTGGCAGTGGGGTTCCTGAAGTTATTATCTTGGATCCATCTGGAAATAAGAACGCAGTACCAGTTAAAGTACGCCAGATATCTCCGGATATTTGGCGTTGTGAGTACGTCTCTCCAGCCACTGGTTTACATTCCGTAAATGTGTTCTTTGCTGGGAAACCTATCCCTAATAGTCCCTTTGGAGTAAGAGTGTCACCTGGTACGTTTTACTTGTGTTCATAGGTTTCGTAGATAGATTGATTTATTTTCTATTGCTCTCATTTTGTGTGTCAATAAAGTACTGTAAATTGTTTGGCTAGAATTTTGTGTTTCTGGTGTTACCAGGTTTTGATAAGTTTTATTATAACCTTGTTGGACAATGTTTTTTTCTTTTTGAGAATCCCCTTCTTATTGTATTGTATTGTTCATTAGTATCAGATGCCAAAAAAGTTAGAGCATCGGGACGTGGTCTACAACCTAATGGAGTTCGTGTTGGTGACTCGGCAGATTTCAAAGTCTACACGGAGGGTGCTGGAGAAGGGACTCCAGATGTTAGAGTTATTGGTCCAGGTAATTATACTATTTAAAATAATATTATTTTTCAGTTACTTAGACTTAGATTGCTCAAGAATGGTGTTAACTATGGTCTGAGAATAAATTAATTCTTGAACCTTTTGATGGACTGAAATACATGTATCTCGAAGTGAAAGTTGAATGAAGAATAAATATTTTCTTATTGAGTTTTTTTATGTTATTATTATATATTATAGAGAAAATGTTTTTCATAGTACTCATAAATTTTCTGTTGCATTTGCAAACATTAATTTTGTCATTTACTCTCTAATTGGAGAAAAGAAATCTTATCATTAATATGTCAGAGACATTAGATGAATTATTTACTGTGAATCTCTGATAGAATTTAATTTAAATTTTGAAATTCTCATTACTTTCTTTCTGTATCAAGCGCTGTTGATTTGGAATAAATATTTATTTGGGGAAATGTAATATTTATTTCACATTATAATTTTTAGTTTTAGAAAGTGAACTTTTGTACAGAATATACACATTATCATGCTCTATTATGTTAGCACTGTTTATTTACTTCATGTATTTATTTTCTTAGGGGGAGTTAATGAAAGAGTCAAACTCACTAAAATTGATGGAACTACTTATGAAGCTGTGTACAACCCTCATAAAGAGGGGCGGTACATTGTCATGATAACATTTGCATCTCAAGAAATTCCAAAATCTCCTTTTGAAGTAAATGTTGGTCCTTTTAAAGAAACAATGATCCGTGCCTTTGGACCTGGTTTGGTTGGAGGTGTTGTTGGCTATCCTGCTTTGTTTACTGTGCAAACAAATGGAGAAACAGGATCTCTCGGTAGGGATTATTATTAAGATGATAAGTTAGATTAGTGTGTTTCCTGAAACATAAGATCTAACTAGCAAATAAGCAATTGCAAGGTTTGTTAGGTGGCTCATAACATAAATTCTTCTCTGAGACCCTACCTTCAAAATAGCCCCAGCTCATTGTTTACCTTTTTAGATTTACATTGATTTTATGTAGATTAAAGGATCCATTGCTAATGATGATATCTTGATAGGATAACACAAGGTGAAAAATAATTCTTAAGCTATTGTACTCCATTTTAGGAGAGCTCTGTTGCTAAACTTGTGATTTTGGGATCAATGGACATGCAGCACATAGTTATTAGAAATGCAGACAAGCATTTGGGGTTGGAGATTTATGATGATGATGATCCAGAAGATGATGATATGATAGATGAATAAATGTAGATTTTTATACCTGCATAGTTATTGTTTGTTGTATGTAATGTAACACTCTCGTCCGTGAAATATCTAGTCATTCCCTGACACATGGTTTATTGTTTTTCAAGAGGAAATCTTTTGTTGGGTTGAAGCAGTTGAAAGAAATAGAGTATATGCAGTATGAGAGTTTACTTTTTCATAATTGTAATTAACAGGTTGTAAAACTTTTGAAAAATTAGGTTTGTGTATAGTTGGTTTTTATCCCTTATGATCCTTACAATCTTGTTTCTTACCTGTATGATGATGAGCTTTTTAGTGGCGAAAATATTACATCAATTGTGATTCTTGTATATCCCACATGTGAACTCAAATATAGGTTTATTCTTTATTTTTTTAATTCAAATATATTTTTGTATCAGTGAGAATGAAGTATGAGTGATTTTAGTGTTATATTAAAAATTCAATGTTTGCAGTGTAGATTAAAGTTTTTTCGTATGTACAATTTTCAATTGATTTGAACAAAGTGAATAAGTTGAGAATATTGGAAATATATCTATCATTGTAGTATTTATTCCTTGGCAGGATTTAGCATCGAAGGTCCATCCCAAGCAAAAATCAATTGTGATGACAACGGAGATGGTTCTGCTGATGTTAGATATTATCCTACAGCACCTGGAGAATACGCTGTACATATTTTGTGTGATGGAGAAGACATTCCAAAGTCCCCTTACGTTGCTCAAATTTTACCTAATACTGACTATTTCCCTGACAAGGTGAAAAATTTTTCTTGATGTTCTTTAATAATTAGTCAAATCTATTTTGCAGTAGTTGGACTGCCACACTGCATTGATGAACAATTATTTATTTTTGATTACTCGTTTTTCCCCACATGTTTATGCCACTTTATAATGATTTTGTGGGATTTTCTGAAAATCTTTCTAAGTGCAAATGAGATACTTCAGGTTATTTCATAGAAGTTTGTTGTAAATTTTGTTTTTTAAACCCACTTTCCTATTTCTAATCAATAGTGTTTAGGAACTATTTAATTCAGTTCTTTATTGCCAGCAAAACGGTACATAATATATTAGATGAATTATTTACTGTGAATAATATCTTGCAGAATACCATAATATCTTGCAGAATTCAGTTATTCAATTTCTCTTTATATGATTGATACGTGGCTGTGGGATCATTATTTGCTTATCTAATTTTGCAATCAAATAATATTATTAGAATTGTCTCCCCAATTTTGTTCCTCAAAAGGATTGTAAATGAGAAATGTTATTTCTTGTTACCAATAAACCATTTAATTGAGCGTTGTGCATTTCTGTTATTTCAAAGTGCTGTAATTTTGTTGCTGTTAAGGTGGAGTGCTATGGTCCTGGTATTGAACGAGATGGAGTAGCAAAAGGAAAACCTACTGACTTTACTATTGACACCAGAAAAGCTGGTTCAGCTCCCCTGGACATACAGGTGAGATGAAAGTATTTTTAACAAAAACTCTTACTTTATTTGAAATTTTCTCTTTATTGATTGTTTGTGCATTAAAACTAATTGCATAATTGGGAAAAGAATCTGAGAGCAAATGTTAAAACTTTATTTCTGTGATGTGGTTTTATGAAAGATTATAAGTTTTGGTAGTTAATGAATTAGTTTTCACTCTATTTCTTTTTTAATGCTAGGTTTTGGATGCTAATTGCAATAATGTTCCTGTGAATATTAGAGATAACAGAGATGGTACATTCAACGCTGAATACTCTCCAAAAGCTGGTGCAAGGCATACTATTCAAGTAAGATGTCTTTTATAAATATGTCCAATTTTTCTTATCAAAGGAGAAATAATAAAAGTCTTATCTCACTATCATCTGTAGTATTTGTTCTTGAATCTGAAACAAATTTTTGGGTATTTCCAATTTTAAAAAATTTGCTTTGTTTACAACTTCTTGTTGTTTTGTTGAAGAATTTATTTTTTCAAGTCGGGTGCTTTTTCTGTACTATACAGGAAATATACATGAAGATTACATAAATATAACAGTTGAGTTTCCTGTGCCTGACAACCTGGACCTATTTTAATAGTTCCACTCTTAAACTTTTTTTGTTACTCACAATATAGTCAACACTAGACAATATTGGGTCACGACTTATAGGTCAAGAAACATGTAATGCAGCATTCTTATTAAGGTGGACTTATTCTTCAAAATTAAATGTTTCCCCGAGATAAACAGGGGCTTTGTCGTTACACATCTTAGGGCACCTGCAAAATCCTTCTTCCATTGCTGGAAGCCAAGTGCATATTAATGGTGTAATGAGTTGTAGAGAAAGAAAGAGTGTAATAAAGAATTTCAAACTGGATGTTTTGTATTTTATGGGAAAAAAATTAATTGATATTGCTTTTTTTATCAGACTCCATATTTTTTTATGAATTTTAATATTTTAAGTCATTACCTGGAGTATTGTCAATTTTGTAAACTACTTGTTAATTAGTGTGTTCTGATTCTTAAACATTTTTTTTTATGTGTCATGTTAACTGTTATGCGTTGTTTTCTTTGAGTAAGTATCTGCGTTACAAAAATGGCTTATGAATTTATGTATTTTGTAGAAACATTTCTCTTAATTTTAAGAATTTAACAAATTTTTAAGTATTGGACCCTGTTATCTTTTTATTTTAATAGGTCAACTATGGAGGAGTTGCTACAAAGAACAGCCCATACCGTGTTTTTGTATCAGAGCCTTTAAATCCTTCCAAGATTCGTGTTTTTGGTCCAGGTGTTGAAAAGGGAGTTAAGTCCAACACGCCTACTCACTTTAATATCGATTGCCGAGAAGCTGGACAAGGTACTATTCATTTAGCTCTGATGCTAAATTATCAGGATTTCTTTGTTAGAAGTCAATTCTTGTCAAAATTCATGTAAACTGTAAGACATAAGTTATTTAATTAATATAGAGACAAATGATTTGTCTACCTTCCTGATATGGATATATGGTTATCTATCTGTTGGAACATATTTCAAGAGTTCTTTCCTCATCTCCAACTTGTAGCAATTACACATCTGTGTGAAGATTTGGAGAAATTCTTAAAAATTCAAAATAATAGTTTATATTTATATAAAATAATAGAAATCATTTAATTAGGGACTTCAGTTACTAATTTTTCGTTTCTGGAACACACATTCTTTGCAAGACATGAAGGTAAGTTATTTTGGTTCTTTCTGCAATTCACATTCATCTTATCTTTCCAAAATCACATTGAACTTGGGGAAAGAGTACATCAAAATTTTGGAATTCATTTCTTGTATATTAAAATTTAATTGAATGCTATTCAGTTATCTTCAGGGTGGCGAGCGACCGGGAAAAGTCGGGGAATTTTGTGTTTCTGGAGAAGTCAGGGAATTTGCTGACGCTCACGGAAAAAATCTAAAAGCTATAACGGAGATCACCGAATTTAAAATCGATATATTTTTCCTTCAGTTATATTTAATGCAGTCAATAAACAATTCAAACCCATTTACCCTGCCTCGGGAAGCCCTTCTTCACTTAGAGCGAAAGCAACCAGTTGTTTCTTACAATAGTCTTGATGGAACGTGATCACAGAGGGCCTAGACTGTTCCTGTCTTGCACAGCTCTGAAACAGTTCCACCAAATACTGCCGTAGCGATAAATCTGTCGCGATAGTCGCCGAAATCTTTCGTTGCGATGAGTATATCATTATTTACATTATAACGATATGACGAATGGCTACGAGTGAGGGTTTGATTTCTCTATGCCATGTTATAAACCGAAGTTTGACACTCGTTCATTTTTATTATCGCGTAAGATGTCAGTTTGACGTAACTTGATTCGCCGTACTTCTAAATACTCGCATTTCATATCGTTTCGGCAATTTACGAGAATAATATACGGAACTTTAACAATTGTTTCAACAGTTTACGGAAGTGCTTTCGTCGTTGCAACGACTTGCCAGCGAGACGGTTCCGATCGGAGCTCTGAAGTTGGAGCTGTAACGGTTTCGTTGTAACGTACTTCAGTTGCAACGAAACAGTCACCGCTCCGACCTCCGGCCCCAGTTCAGTCCCAGAGGCAGTTTCAATTGCATCTCTAGACATGATAAATTTATTTTATTCACATTTCCGTAAGAGTGCTTATTTTTTTATTTTTTTCCTATGACTTTACCATTTAAATGACTCGGACCAATGACTCTTGACTAACTGAAGAATTATTTATGAATTATTGATAATTTCCTTTTATGAAATTACTTCTTTATTTTCATAAAATTTCACCGTCTAGGATGTTTTTTAACTTTAATTGTTACAATAATTTTTGCATGCATGTTAACATCGTGTAATAATAGGGAAAAGTCAAGGAATTTTGAGATGGAGAATCACTAGTCGCTCAGTTATTAGAAGGGGATTCAGGCTGCCGATGAGTCAAAGGTTGTTCAAATATGTTCCAACTGAAAGGTGAATATTGAGTTTCAGTTTCTGCGTTATAATAATTAAAAAAAAAATGATATCAAGATTTCACTGTTCAGAACTCATTGATAAAATGAAATAAATTTAGTTCATTGTGAGGTTAAATATGAGTAATTACATTTTGGTTTCAGGCGATATTCAACTTGCTTTAATGAGTGAGACTGGAACTGACATTCCTCTACGTGTGACTGATAATGAGGATGGTACGTTCACTGTGGACTATTGTGCCAATCAACCAGGTGTCTACAATGCCACTGTGGTTTATGGTGGTGTGCAAATTCCTCAAAGCCCCATCAAGATTCAAGTTCAACCTCATGTTGACGTTTCTAAGATCAAAGTTGATGGACTAGAACCTAGTAGGTGTTTACTTCCTTAAATGAAGTTGCATATTTATTATTATTTATCACTTCTATTGTTATTATTCACATTATTTGCTATTTTTTAGTCTATTATCATATTTCATTTTCGTGAATTTAAATTATGAGCAGTTCTGAAATTTCTCCCCAAGGAACAAACAATGGGACATTTTTGATTCAAGTTTGATGTATTCTTTGACAAATATTCTAATTTGAATGATCTGCACTCGTATTCTGAAGTTTAATGTGCCCTGTAAAAATGCCAGAAAAATAATTCCAATTAATATTGCAGTTAAAGGTGTTTGAACAAAGCTTTCTAACTAGTCTCTTCTGATTTTCTTGTTATCGGTCTGTGATTTGGAAGTAAAAAGTCTGGTTAGTATCCATTGTAATTGATTTTTCTTTTGGAATTCATATGTCTTTAAATCATATTCTTCATTCACGAATACATCTGAAACTTAGGACTAGGAACTTGAAGTTTTATATTTAATTAATTGGGAAAGAAAATTATTTTTTCATCATTAATTGAGAATGATGTTTAACCTACGGTCTTAACAGATTACTTAATTGGTTAGATGAAACTACCAATTCCCCTGTGATTGAAGAGTAACAAGTTAATTATTGAAAATTTGTGCTTTTGACTGATTAAAATTAATATATTTGTTCCACGGGAGAAATTTGATAATGATAAAAATTTATCCTACAGATGAAACTAGTGCTTTGTTGTATTGAACCTAGTGAGGTTACTAAGACTATTTTTAAGAATTCCCTTGTGTCCTGTAGCTGCTCCTGTGAACAGTTTACAACAGTTTCGTGTCATAACTCAGGGTGCTGGAAAAGCCGACTTTGCTGTTGCAATTACCAGTCCATCTGGCAATCGTGTTAAAGCTCATGTAATACCAACTCGTGAAGGTTTTCTGGTCAATTTCACTCCTACCGAACTTGGTGAATACCTACTGAGTATTTCATTTGGTGGTGAACCGATTTCTCCTACTCCGTACCATTTCACATGTATGCACGGCAGTGATCCTGGAAAGGTGCGGGCATCAGGTCCAGGATTAGAACATGGCATTGTCGCTAGACCTGCGGAGTTTTGTATTGATACCCGTGGTGCTGGACAAGGTGGTTTAGGTGTGACGGTTGAAGGACCTTGTGAAGCAGCTATCAATTGCCGTGATAATGGTGATGGAACTTGTAGTGTGGCTTATCTTCCCACTGAACCAGGGGATTACAGCATCAACATTACATTTAACGAACACCATATTCCTGGTTCACCTTTTCAAGCCCTCATTGCTCCTGAAGCTGATCTTAAACGAATAAAAGTTTCTGGAAATGGGATTCAACCTCATGGTACAGTGAATCAAACTAAGCATGACCAAACTAGTGTGTCTGTTTTTTTTTTGTTTTTCATCTAACGACATGATAGTTTTTTGGTGTGCTATAGTAGCAAACTAACTTGCTGTTGGAAACGTTTGAAGTCCCTATTGAAGAAAAAGATTCGGAGGAAAAATGAATAGTAGACCGAGATACAAAAATATTTTTCTGATCGCAGGAATTGAAAACTAGTAGGTTGTTATGAAGAACAGGAACAGTTCTTTAGAAGTAATACTGGATGCTCATTTTCATTGGCAAGTCACACAGGTCTGGCTATTTCTCAAGGCATGTTTTTTCCATTTGCGTTTTATTTATTGTTTGTATTTTTGTTTCGTTGGTGTTGTTTTTGTTGTCGTTATTGCTGTAGCGTTGTGCATCCCAATTGTGTGGAGTAAGTACAACTTACTTCTGTGTAGTTTAAACGCTAACATTGATTTTGACTTGTTGTGAATAACTCCAGGAGATTGAAGATGTTTGTGATGTGTGTGGTATTAATTTAATGTTTGACTTAGTTATAATATTTAGAGCAATAAAAGTTAAATTCTGAAAGTTTTATTCGATTATGGTGACTTTTCTCTTCCTCACCCATTTCTCTTTTTTTACATTACAGGTGTTTATGTTGATTCCCCCACTGACTTTGTTGTCGATTCTCGAGCAATTGCCAAGCGTGACGATGGGAAAGTGACTTGCACGATCACAAATCCTTCGGGTACCAAGACTGAAAATCTCATTACTCCTTTGGCTGATGGCACTTACCGTATCACTTACACCCCTTTTGAGGAAGGTAAGGATGGTTTTGAAGCATTTTTTCTTGTTGCTTGCATGTTGTTTATTTTGTAAAACTATTACTTTAATTTCATTTACTTGTTAATTTTTTAAATCCTTATAATTGCATTTCTGGTTTCCTAGGATGTCATACTATTGATATTTTATATGATGGTTTACCTATTCCTGGATCACCATTTGTTGTTAATGTTCGAAGAGGTAGTGACCCCAAAAAGTGCAGAGCATTTGGTCCCGGCCTTGAACATGGATTTGTGGATAAAGCGAACAAGTTTACTGTTGAAACAAAAGGTAAATTCACTTTAAACTACCCATTACAATTCTGTTTTAGTGGCTGCTTTTGATCAGTATGTTGAGTCTGTGTATACTATATGTACAATTCTATGCTGTGCATTGTCATTCTTTAGTACAGCTCTTATGAAACTATCATTTCAAACACAAATTAATCTTTGTTGAATTCTGTAAAATTTGAGTGATCTCATTATATTATAATTGATCCTGGTTCTATTTAGTAAGGTCTGGTGTCTCTGTTCATTGTTGCATCATCCATTATTTTGTGTTTTTGGTTCTTTCTTTGTGGTCTAAATTTTTGTGCTACTCGTTATGTGGTTTCTGCAACCCAGTCAATAAGGAAATATAAAACATATTAGCCGACAACAGTGGTTCACAAAGTATGCACCACAAAACATTACTAGTGCATGTGATGCCATGAATTTAAATATAAAATGTTTCTTTTTAAGAATAAACTCCTTTACACAAACTGTTATGTTTAAATCTTTATTTCTTATATTTCATTTATCATATTTTCTTACTGCTTCATATCAATAGTTATTCTATCAGGATAAATGTAATATGTGCACATTATAATGGACATTTTACTACACTGTACAAAAAGTTGTTTAAGTTTGGGGCGTTGCTGGAAATGGTCTGCATAGCAAGAGCGCTGGTCTAAAAAGTTCGGGGATTTCTGGTTATGATATACGAGGAGTAAAAGTAGAAGATACTTGGATTTGAGTTGTCGATAATACTATTCTTTTACTTTACCTCAAGGTGCTGGTACTGGTGGACTGGGATTGGCGATTGAAGGACCATCTGAAGCAAAAATGACCTGTAAAGATAACCGTGATGGCTCCTGTTCTGTGGAATACATACCAACTGAAGCTGGAGATTATGATGTCAGTATTAGATTTGCAGACCATCATATTCCTGGGTCACCTTTCAAGGTAATGGTGTGGAATTATTTTACTTTTCATGAACATTGTCTTTTTTGTTTGTATTTTTAGCCTTTTATATGACTGGTTGTTGTTTGTTAAATCCTCCCCTTAGGTCAGTTAAAACTTTAGGAGAGAGAGTGGTAGAATATTTATCTTGTGGAATACTTCCCTGTAGTTAAATTGAAATATTAGTTATTAGTAAAGTTGGCTGAGTACATGAGAAAATCTTTGTAATAAATTGAGCTCAAGTTTCCTTGCATAATTGCTTGCTTTTTGCTACTTTGTAGGTTCCTGTTGATATGAATGTTGATGCTAGTTTGGTAAAGGCTTATGGCCCTGGCTTGGATCCCAATCAGTGCAGGGCAGACACTCAACTCACTTTCAAAGTTGATGCATCGAAATCTGGAAAGGCACCTCTTGCAGTAAATCTTCGATCTGAACGAGGTATTGTAGATCAATCTTTATTTGAAATTACTTTTAGTGTGATGTGGAACACTATTTGTGGCAGTATATTTATGGTTTAGAAATTCTTGAAATCTTATAATTAAGTAAGAAAACTTGTGTATTTGTATTGTTTATTTAATATAAAATAATTTTGTTTCCTTTATTGTAGTAACTTAAATTTTTCCTTGTGCTTCTGTTTTGCTATAACTTTTGGAGAGAACACTTTGTTTAATTAGCATTTTGTAATTTATGGAGTAATTGCATGGTTTAACTTGATACCTTATCATCCTGTATGGTATAATCTATTGTGACTTGAACTCATACTTCTCCTGATTCAGAAGTAAAGGTCCTTTAAAAGCTTACTTTTGCTCTGAGGAAAGCATTAGTCCTGATATACTCTTGATATAATTTATCATGTACAATGTTTTATTGCCATGTTTATGGCGCTGTGCTTTAGTAAGATTTGGAATTAAATTGAATTTTTATTTTGCATAATGGCTCATAATAGCCCAATCAATATGGGATTTCCTGGGAATTTTTTATTTTACCGATTCTTGTGTATTTTTGGTAGATAAATCAGGTTTCGAGTTTGTGTAAAGATACTTCTGTCGCCAAGCACAACATTTTGAAAAAATCGTCTAAAACTAAAGTATCTTAGAGAAGTATTCAATTTTCTATTGGTTTTATTTGTTCTTTAGTGAATAGATGATGAACTTATGCAAGAACACGTGATTGGTGGAAGTTGCGAGCGGACAGAAACGCTATACGCCGATATTATACGTCGTACTTAATAATTGTTACGAAACAGTCGTTTTTCGTCTGCATTCAGTGAGTTAAGATTTATCTTTGCTTTCAACCTAAAAGAAAACTAAATATTTTAAGATAACAAATCTTAAGTTTTGACCATTTTGAGTTTTTCTTCAAACTGCCGGTTTTAGTGGAAGAGATATTTTTACAAAAACTTGAAACTCGTACTGAGGAACCGAAAATAAATACTCATTAGTCAAAATAAAAACTTATTAACTCTTCAGACAGAATCTCTCTTGAATTCCAAATGGCCTGGACTTGTGATCTCTACTCTTATGAGATTCCATCGTAAACTAAATGTACAGCGTGCTCAATAACATATACACGTAGGAAAGTGTTGTTACTCTTCCCTTACCACACCCTCGTGGTACCAGTCGTGGAGGCTCTTGATAGTTACCGAAATGATTCAGATCCGTCGTCGGAGTCCACGCCACATACTCAAAACGCTCCCCCTTGAGAGCAGACTTTGGGAAGGAGCGTCATGTTCGTAAGGGCCAAATAAGACGGAAATCGGGGATGTTCCAGGAATATGACTCTACTTTCGACGCAAAACTGCTGCGCAAGAATGCTGGTGTAACCGGGACATTGCTTCGAAATCCAGTCGCAGTCTGGCCAGGGAGATGAATTCATGAATGATGGAGAATTGGAAAAAGCGATGGCGCATCGTAATCTAAAAAGCGTTCATTTTGGATTTTGGCTCGCGCTCTTTTTTTTGAGTGATTGCCAGTCTGCCGATTATTTTTCCGTCAAAGAGCCAAATAAGATCCAAAAGAGCTCAACGTAAAGAATCGGAAATTGATATGAATCCTTCGGGATGGTATTCTTTCGTGTGAACAGGAACCTGCAAAGCTTCGCGGTGTCCCTTGGGACTCTCAAAAGAACCTGAATCCACATATTTCGAACATTTGTTCTCGTCTCTCCGAAGTTATTAGCTCGTTAAGTAAATTGAAGAATCTGATGGCAGAGGACTGTCTTCTGATCGTTTATCGTACACTCTTTAACAGTCACGTTGGTTATGGACTCGAGTTATGGGGCCGCAACAGTAAGGGATGTGCTGGTACTTCAAAAGGGGTTATCACCTCTAGTGGTGCACGCATTCGAACTATTTGAGAAGATGACCGTAGTGATACTACAAGTCACGTTACCCTCCAGTGGCTTCTTTGAAACTACGATCAGGCGCCTACAAGACATTATTCTGTCATTGAAAAAAAAAACATATTGCAGATTAAAGAAGATAATGGATATTTGCTGCACGGATAACGTTTAACACCCTTAAACTATTAAACCCTCAGACTATTAAAACTTAATAGTCTGAGTTGATTGACAGAGGGTGTTAAGTTTTATGGGCTCTAATGACCTCGATGTTGACAAGCCCTAAAGCCCCACAAAAAAAAATTAAATTTTATTTTGTTCTTGATTCCGTACCGAATGGACAATATGTTGTCTAATGTTGGGAAATTATCTCTAGCGTTACAACAATGTGCCGAGAAACCCATGTTTTGGAAAACATTTTTGTTTAGTATTATTATATATTTATCTTAGTGTATTTGACGCCATCTATCCAGTATTCCGGGTCATTCGGGTTTTGGGTGATTCGTCATCGAATGATTATCCATCGGTCATGAATGTGATAGAAACTGCATTGCTGCTTCCATCTTGCAGGGAATACGCAAACTAATTCCGTCCCACAAAAGCAAATTTCTCAAAAACTAATAAAGTTCTTTTTGTAATTATAGAACGTATAGTTCTTTTGAAGCAATAACGGTTCTCGTCAGAACAGCTCTAAATTTTCCCGACCTAACCATCCCGTTGTTTTTCGCGTACCATAATGTTTTGTGGAATTAGTCGTTGAAAGGCTTGGCGGTGACGGCTGTGCACGAGTGGGACTGCGAGTGCCACGCTTGGGTTCCAGTGAAATGGAGACATATTGTGGGAGCGACCAAAAGTCAACCCTGACTGATACCGCTCTTTTTGATGATGATGATGATGAATGACTTGTATCTTTTTTTGGGGGCTTTAGGGCTCGTCAATGCCAAGGTAATTAGAACCCTTTGACTTGTATCAGTGAAACGGAATTTTCGAATCGACTTACTGATTCCTCGGACGGTGCTGGATTAGCTGTTTATGGCTTTTGTACGGGTCGAATTTTCAAGTTGTTTTAAATTAAATAAATAAATAAATTTATTGTAAAAAAAGCAATTACAAGCTGCGTATGACCACGTGGAGGACAATAAACTAATTTACTCTCCGGAATCAAGCAAGGGAACATCCCATCAATTCCGATCAAGGGTCCTAAGGAAGAAGCGGATTTAACATTTCAGCACACTCCTAACAATAGAAATAGTTCGGTAAGTGTTACGATATTAACACAATACCAACAAATTTGTATTTGATAAAAAAACAAAGTTATTTCAGAAGTACGTATTGTTATCAAACTATAGATTATTTTGAATACAGTGTTTGTAAATCGTGAGATATTTTTTTCATTTTAATTATTGTTTTCCCAGTATCTCGACCAGCAGACCACTACCTGGGGTTCGTCAACTCTGTCTGAACGTTCACTATCTAGTTCTTAAGGCCTCCCGTATCGTCATCACCTGATGCACATATTCCTGGAAAAGCTTCCTTTGCACTTATACCAGTCATTCTCGCAGATTCCCTTCTTTAGTGTTCTTCTCCTCGTTCTTCATCCGTCAATCCCCATTCATGTAACACGTGATTTATATCACCTACCCCTCATCTGCAAATGCACTGGTTGCCCTCCCTTAAATTTATTTTTACCCAATAACAGTTGAAACAGTCATGTCCCGTTAAGTATTTCATATGCCAAATGTGATGGCTTGAACCATTTTCTCTTTCTGTTCACAAAAGTTCCTTGTTTGATAAATTTATATTTCGTCCTGTCTTTGCTTTCGTCCATCGTATTGTCTAACATTTTTTCAAGTTCGCGTCCTATGAGCCGTTTCCATCCTTTATCCTTCTGAGATACGGCTTTTCCATCAATACAAATTTCTTCTCCCTGTCGCATCTTATATCCCAGTACATGCTGATCTACTTCCAAATCAATCGTGAGGACACCCAACAAACCTGTAGAGCCATAGTGGAAACACTCCTGTATATCTCACTCCAGTGCCGAAGACCCTGTCGTTGATATTGGGTAAGTTTTCGCTCGTTATGTAAGAGCTTAGTCCGTTCGTACCACACTACTACGCTCTTTTCGATCGTGAGAATCGAAATAACACTACGTTGATGAAGATATTCTGGTCTACTGGTCACTTCCATGCTTCGTTCCCGCTTGCGTGATTCCATTGAAAAGTCTGAACCGTGCACAGATATCGCAATTTTGTTGCTGGCATTGTTGCGGGGAACCGAGGAAGTTTCAAAACGATGCACAAGGAGACATTGCTGCGAAAAATATGCCAACGATGGTTGTCACGAACTGAAGCGTAGTTGCATTTACTTGACTTACTGACATTGTGATCATTAATTCTGTGTCCCCGTCCTGACCCGGTTTTCCTTGGGGTAGAGGCTGATATGTACAGACTCGGTATGTCCTTGCTCAGGGGCGGCGGTCTATTGTAACCTCGAATTAATTTATTATTATTATTAATTTTAATTGTTACGGTTTATAAACAATATATTCCGAGTATTCTATAGTTTGATAATAATACGTACTTGTTATTTGTTATATGTGGTGAAGAGGAAGACACAGTAAGTCATGTATCACATAATTGTCAGATCGTGGAAGATGAAAGAGCTAAAGAAACATGGAATATATAGTGATAAGAATTGGACCGAATATATTGCACAGGAGGAAATATATAGGAAATTTGAAGAATATGTTAATACAATAATGGATATGAAGGAAGTGTACTGCTAGATAGTAGGGGGTTCCCCACTTCCTCGCGGTGGAACTGAAGAGAGAGATAAGAACAAAGAGATCCATAAAGCCAACGTAATGGCCGAAAGGTCGATAAACCGGGTTGTATGAAACAATTAAAATAAAGAAAAGACGTAATTGTGAAATTACTTTTTGTTTTATTAAATACAAATTTGTTGATATTATGTTAATTTTATAACACGTTTCGAACTACTATCATTCTTATCTTAGGAGTATGTTGAAGTGTTAAATACGCCTCTGTCTTAGGGTCATTGATCGGAATTGACGGGATGGTCCCTTGCTTGCTTCCGGAGTGTAAATTAGTTTATTGTCCTCCACGTAGTCACGCGCAGTTTGTAACTGCTTTTTGACAACAAATTCATTTTTTAGAGGTGGCGTTTACATAACCATTCGATGCTAATCACATAAAATGACCGTGCTGAAGAAAAATAGGAGAACTTTGATAATAATAATTTAACAACGCTGTCCAACTTATCTTTCGACCACTTTCCACTTCCGATCGATCGGACAGGCACGAAATAGGGTTCAGCGGAAGTGTTGTCGGACGAATAAAGCTAATGTGTCTTATTTATTTGTAACGTGATATTTTGATTCTCATCAACAAATTTATGTGCTTTGAAGCTGGAAAAGAGTAAATAGTATATTCATTTAGTTCTTAAAAGTATTATTAATAGGTTATATTAATTATGTTATTATGTAAAATGTACTATAATTCGCGGGCTCCAGAAAGAGTTTCGAGTGCTGCAAGTTGGGCAGCGCTGATCTAACATATTTCCCCTCGACTTCAAACTTTTTAAACGGAAATAACGCATAGCGATGAATTTGCAGTTATCAGCAATAATCAACCTTAACCAGTTACTTCAGGTGCAAATATTTAGGAGACTGATTTTCTTGATGACGTTCAACTAAGCCAGTCGATAGAAGTTATGGAAATATGAAGAAATAGGATATAATAGTAATAACTATAACAAAGAACGTGTTTACGTGGAATCAACGAGGATAGCGAATCTTATACTTGAAAAATTGTTTGTAGTAGATTTTGGGCTCGTAGTATCATTGAACTGTGTCGAAAACGAGACTGAAGATTCGGTAAATACGATCGGTGAACGTTACCATACCATAACAAGAGTTTTTGAAACTTCTTCTGGATGGTATGAATCTGGAATGTTTCAGCTGCACAGTGCAAACTGAGTGCGGGCGATGCATTTGCTGTGTTGTCGGAAATACGAGGGTCATTTTTTAAGTAAAAACTGTTTCATAATAATATAATAGGAACTATATTTATGAATAAAACTTTAACTGGAAATGAAAATATGACCTTTTTTAAACTTTTCAACATAGCCACCATTAATATCCAAATACTTCTTAAGTCGTGGCACAAGCTTTTGAATACATTAAAGAACACGGCCGCTTGTCAATTTAATCAGTCAGTAACAGTTTCTTTCAACGTGTCGTAATTCTCTAAGTACTTTCCACCCAGAAATTTGAAAAAAGTATGAAAGTCTGATGGTGCTAAATCAGGGATGAAACTCGTCAATTGTGAAGTGCCTGTTTTGGCGAATTTCTTCGTCAACCCTTTATGTCAACTCTTCATTCATGACGGTAGACCGTCCGGATCGTTCTTCTTCATGAACATTTATCCTTCCTTCATTAAAAAGCTTGCAACGCTTACGCACATTGCGATCATTTATAACACCTTTCCCATAAACTTCAAGTTGCCGGTGAATTTCAGCAGGAAGAACTTTTATTGCGTTTAAAAACAATTATGGATCGCTCTTCCCAATTGGTGGGAAGCATTTCACAGCCCCACAAACAAAAATCTCTGTACCAGAGACCCGGGTATATGGATTCGACGTATTTTTTGATGCTGAGAACGATGCCGTTGTCCCCAGAAATATCCATCGTGTCAATTTTTAGTTATCACCGAATACCTCAGAAGGTTTTAATGAAAAAATGGCAATTTTACAAGAAACGTGGAGATGCCCTGGTCGCAAAATCACGAAGGAAAGCTAATATATTATTATTTGTATTAGGATACATTAAAATTTTAAATAAAATTATCCGTGGTTCCCAACTGTCATAGCGGTATCCCCCAAGGTTCAGCACTTGGACCAATTTTCTTCTTAATGTATTCTCCCGGAAAACTGTTTTTTTAATTATTCAACATTTGATAAGAGGAAACAAGGCACCCATGAGTCAAACATAAAATTTTCCATATTATCAAAATACGAATCATGTATGTTACGAATACCTTTTATTTGCATAGGATAAAGCAATTCTTACACAACACTAAATGGCCGTAAAATTGCATTATTTTACACAAAATTTTACATACCAGATTACCCAGAGGTCTAAACCCCCACACCCCTCCCCCGATTGCCATTTTTTCATTAAAACCTGCTGAGGTAATTCGGCGATAACTAAAAATTGACACGATGGAATTTTCTGGGGACAACGGCATCGTTCTCGGCGTTAAGAAATACGTCGAATCCATGTGAGGCTGTGTTATCGACATGGCGACAAACCAACAAAACCTGAGAAACGAAACTTACTGTCGGAGTAACAGGGGAGTGGCCGAGAGTGGCCAACCTGGAACGGACGTCACGTGACGAGCTACGCGGACACGATGCACAAACGGTTCTTACTTTAAAAATGACCTTCGTATTGGGAGTCTTATTTCATGGAATAACTGGTCACCGCGATCTTGTTACTTATTTCTAATTGGGGCGTGAGAATTCAGACATTTACGTGAAGAACCCACAAACGGAACCAGACGTAACGTCAGTATTTAATTCGGTTTAAAATTATAAAAAAATTAAGTAATGTTTTTTTTAATAAAACGTTTTGTTGTTTATGGGCCATCGGGAGAGGATAACGTTGCTTAAAAGGTGCTCCTTCCCGCAAGGTAATGATTTCCGCCTTGAAGACGTTGTTCCGTTATACAGTTCTGTCGTGCGGATTGCATGTACGCGGCATCGCTCTTCCTTTATGGGCGATTGACGTTTTTTCTTGGAATCGGGTATGTTGCTCGGTTGAGAATTTGAGATCCTCGAGTGGACGAGAAATCAAAGAGTTAAATTTCAAAAATTTGGGATGCGCTTTCTTTTATTTTTTGTAAAGTCTGCGAGTTTTGTACTTTCCGCGCGATTTTCGTACATACGGTGTCTGGTTTTCTACAAATTACATTTTTTTTCTCCGAATGAAGAGATCTGAAGCATTCCTTCAAATGAGTATTTCGCATGTCCTTTGATTCAATGAAATTGCGACTTTGATGAATTCCGTGACAAATAATTTCGAAGGGAGAGGGTGAGGGAGGCGGTACTTCGTCGATACATACATGATCTTTACTGCAAACATTTTTTATGTTATCTGCAATGTCTGGAAATTCACGAATGCAGTATTACTGTTCACACACATACAGTGGTCATTGATGGATTGTTGTGTATCTATTAATTTCGGGAAGAATGTTCAGTAAATAGATTTTTACAGGGGTTGACTTAACCATTGAATATTTATATTACTGTTGCACAATAATATGAGACTTTTAAATACAGTTTTTCTTTCTTTTTTATCTTCTACAAATAACCCATTGCAATGCAGTATATTGTGTTGGATTGTAGTTGCAACAACTTCCAATGATTTCAGGAGTGCTTCCTCAGCAACCAGAGATCAGAGATAACGGGGATGGGACGTATGATGTTAGTTACACTGCACCTCAAGAAGGTAGCAACTTAAAAGCAAAAATTACGTATGATGGCAAGGATATTCCTAACAGGTATTGGTATAATTGTGTCATTTTGTGATGCTAATCTCCTGTTGGCTTCTTCATTCCTAATTTGATTTGATGCACTTGTAGCCCATTCCAAATGAAAGTACGACCCCAAGTAGAACCAGAGAGAGTAAAGGTAGAGGGTACTGGCGTGTCTACCAAAGGCATTCCGGCTTCCATTCCTGCCGAGTTTACTATCGACACAAAGCAAGCAGGATTTGGGGACTTGGAAGTTTCTGTGAAGGTAACCAAAAGACTTCCTTTGTATTTTGTTCACATATGTTTGAAGGAACCACAGAATAAAAGTAATTGTTTGTCCAGGGCCCCGATGGATATCCTAGGAAAGTGAAAGTAACAGACAACGGTGATGGCACTTTTAAAGCCGCATACACTCCTGATGATTGCGGCAGATACAAAGTTAGTGTGAAATACGGAGGAAGAGAAGTTCCACATTCTACATTCCAAGTTCAAGCATATGCTACTGGAAGTGTAAGTCATTACAGTTATTGTGTATTGTAAAAAAAATCAGTTACGGATTATATTTTAACTTGTAAATTATTATGACAAAAAAATTTCTATGCTTGCATTAGATTAGATAGACTTTTATCCTGAAAGGTAATATTAATGAGTTTTATTGCAAACAGAATGGGAACAGAAAATTTGACTGCCTAGTTGTTAGATTTTGTAAGACGTGACCAGTTTTATACAATTATGTGGAGCATGTGTTTGACTTTGCTCGCAGAGGTAAAACTACTTTCTTTGATTTCTTAATAAATTACAAAATTTTATTTCTCATAAGTGCCAGATCTGTGTGTAATGATCTATTTCTTTGATGAGGAAAGCATTTCATTTGTAAGGTTCTACTCTTTTAAGTTTTGATGACACAATACATTTCTTCACAGAATATTTTTCTTAAAATTGTTTACCCTTTAGTTCATGTTTGGGGGACATTTCTCTGACTCATGCTCAGCAGAAGATGGGGGAATATGTTCCTGTGATGTGTTCGGGAAAATTAACTGTTTTAGTGAACTATCATATGAATAAAAAATGTCTCAATTTCTAAAGTGGAGAGAATGTTTCATATTGTTTGCATATATCAGTATGTAATGAGAGAAATGTTTTGTCTACAACTCAAAATAATAATTTAAGTCAACTTTATTGTCAAGGTACTAGTAGAGGTAATGATGACTTTAAAGTTACTGCTTTCAGTTTCCATAATTTTACTATCTTATTAAATACTAGTGAATTGTTAGTTCGCTGTTTTATTACTATGCAAAAACATGCTAGGACTGTTCAGTGCATCCTTCATGCCAATATTTTATCTGTCTTTTGCTGGTACCTATCTATGTTTTCATTGTTTAAGTCTTTTATTATTATTCTTTAGTCTCTTTAAAATACTCAGATTTTGATAGTGACCACATAAACATGTTTGATTTGTTAAGCATAATGATTGCCTCTTGATAAGTTTGAGATTTTTGTGCTCAAGAAAAAATATATTTTCAGGCTGAGAAATGTAAAATCACGGAAGGCATTCAAAGAAATCTGACTAGTGGTGAAGAGTATTGTATTACTGTGAATGCTAAAAATGCTGGATATGGAGCTGTCACATGCCGTATTAGATCAACATCAGGAAGGTACAGATGCATCTTATTTTTCTCAGAATATTTGTTTTCGTATTCAAGAAACATTTGTGAACTTCTGTTAAAATGTACTATTTGCATATTTTAACTTTTGTTTTTTGTGGGGCTTTAGGGCTAGTCAACGGCAAGGTTATTATAGCCCTTTATTTTAACTTTATGTATCAATGTGTTGGGTTTAAGAAGAAGTGCATTTCAGTAACCATTGAAAGTTAAATAAGCTTTCTGTACTTTGAAGAACCAATATTTTTTTCCATTTATGTTTTGAAATAAGTCATGGCTTATCTAAGGTACATTAATGATTTCAGTTTCATAAATATAATTTTCTTGATGGTTGTCAGAGTGATGAGTTAATTCAATTTGTTGAGAGAGATATAGTTCTGTGGCAAATAAAAGTAATGATATGATATAATTGAATTTTTATTCCATCATTTGTTGGTTGTTGAGGAAAAATTATTTGTATAAGAAAAAACATTAGCAAGTATTAGATATAACTTTCATATGCCATTTAAATTTTATTCCTAATTTTTATATCTTGTGTGCCAAACATAAAAAATCTGAACTATAAACTTAGCTATAATTATTTCCAATTAAATGTCATTTTCTGTGTGTATTGTTCGATTTTTGACACCTGCCAAATGTTTTAGTGACTTGGATATTGACATAGAAGACAACGGGGACGGTACCTTCAGTATTTACTACACAGTGAAAGATGCTGGTGACTACACACTCAGCATCAAATTCGGTGGTCAGCCGGTTCCTGATGGATTCTACAATTTCACTGTAAGTCAACCTTTGTCTATATATTACTAAGTTGAGAGTATATATTTATGTGAATGTTGTGGCCCAGAGATCGTGGTTTATAAGATCTTGGTCGTGACTTTGGAAAACCTTATTTATGCTTCCAAGTTCGTCTTTCTGAAAGACAGGGTTTTTTTTTAGTGGGGGTTTTAGAGCTTGCCAACATCTAAGTCATTAGAGCCCTTAAAGGCAAAGAGTCCTGCTAGTAATTATTGTGAATGAAGAATTCTTTTGCATTTATTATTTGAGTAGTGTATTTATTACCGTCTTTTATAACTTGATCACTCAAACATATACACCACTGCAGTTCTCAGATCTGTTTTGTAGTCTAGATTAAAAAATAAAATGTTATAAAATATTAATATTACATCGTAATTACGACTAGGGAGCTGGCGAAATCGAATTCTTATCAGGGAGAATTCCTAAATTTGTTTCACTCCGTCGTGTGTTTTCATGCCCCCATAGAGCGTCCAGGACGCGTGCTGGAGTAGAAGCTTACCAAACGGGCTGTAGACCGCTCGAAATTCAGTTCGGTGTTCTCTCCCCATTCGTTCTCTGGAACATGTTGGGTTCAACCATTAGTAACTTTCCGTCGACAGATTATACCATGCGAATAGTATTTTATCGTGTGATTTCGCGAGTCGTCCAGGAACTCCAGTGAACTTGTGGGTCTCTTTCTTTGTTCAGAACCGCAAATGGCGTTGGGGTGTCGTAACATTTTGAGGAGCGAGAGAGCAGATATTTTAAGATCGACGTCAATTAATCTTATTGAAAGAATTGAACAATTAGCGGCGAATATGTGATTTGTGACGTACTTATGGCCAGTCCAACCCCTCCGTTTACTGCCGCACTATTTGTATATGCTGCGCTCAAAGAAGTGTTCGGGAGTGTCTCCTCGAATGTCGATCCCCATAAACTGCGGAGCCCATTCTTCTCTCTTTTATGAGTAATTTATCGCTGCTGTGGCGACGTCTGTTTGACAGTGCGTGCTGGCGCTGATAGAAAGTTGGGAACGCGTGCGTCGCCGTTTTAGGCAAATGATACACTGCCGACTGATAAGTGTATCCGACGGAGTAATGTGTGCTTTATCTTGAAGTGTGTTGAGGTCCGAAAGTTGCAGCGTTTCGCGGGAGCTTGATTCCTTGTCGCAGAATACGAGATTGGAATGGAGCTCTTGTACTGTCTGAAACAATCGAGCTACCCCGTCTACTATACCACTGGCGGCAATTGGGAATTCAAAGTAGGGTGCAAAATATTATGGACAGCAAAAAGTATTGGGGGGGG
>NNCF01126046.1:393070-475706 GCA_002313205.1 Laupala kohalensis
GGGGGGGGGTCGCCTCCTCTCCTCGCCCCCTTTAATATCGTCCGAATATCGTTAAACATTCATTCATAAGTATCTGTCAAATTTAGAACATTATCTACGTAAATAATTTATTTTACAGAACACAAGTTCTTGTTAAACTTTTGTAAATTTCGAAGATCCTTTGCAATTACCAAAAGATGTGCGGGAGGGCATAGGAAGTCATCGAATCCGATGGTACAGAGCAGGGATGAAAAGGGGAAGGTGGAAGACGTCGCGTGAAACTACTTTCAAACTACAATTATTTTGAAATGATTCCATCCAAATTATTTTGCCATCATACGAACTGCCCGTCATACATTGTAAGACTACCAAAGCCAACTGAAATATTTAATTAATAAAAATTTATTTAATGTTCAGCTGCCCAGGGTGAGGATGGATCTCCAATCCTCAGCTCCCAAATTGCTACCTCAGGACAAGATTGGTGACAGAGAAAAATTGTTTTTGTTGTCGAGATTTGTACGATTTTGATTTCTGAGAAGCACTTTGAGCAGACGATTCCGCACGTCGCGCTTATTACCAATCTGATGAGTCACGTCCTTTCGAACGCAGCATAATGACGTCACCGAAAAAGATAATCCTTCTCGGTATGTTATTTTTGAAATGCGATAATATGTTCCTCTAGAATATATGGATAATTTGAACGGTAAATTGTTTGTGAACAACTTCTAAATCGTTTGCTGTGGACAATCGGGAAGTCACTCCTGAGACTCACATAGGCCTGACTTGGAAGTGATGCCAACGTGGTCCAGGATTATCCATCTCCCCGAAATTGTGACTGGGACATTGCTTCACTCCGCTGCCTTCGAGCGGTGCGGGTTTCAAGTGCGTACACGCTACAGAAAGTCTTTGCTCCGAATTATCTGTAAATACTCTTAATTTGCATAATTGGTCACTTAAGTGTCGCTGGTTCCTCGTGAATGCGTTGACATGTCTTAATGCAATTCTTCTCGATTCCATAGTAATGCCTCCCCCTCCCAACTCCTTTATTAGATGTCTTTTAATTTCTTATTCGTCTTTTAATTTCTTATTCATCTTTTAATTTCTTATTCGTCTTTTAATTTCTTATTCGTCTTTTAATTTCTTATTCGTCTTTTAATTTCTTATTCGTCTTTTAATTTCTTATTCGTCTTCTAATTTCTGATTTGTCATCTAATTTCTGATTTGTCATCTAATTTCTGATTTGTCTTCTAATTTTTTATTTCTTTTCAAAAAACAGTAAAACATTTTACCCTCTGCTTAAAATTTTGAGCTTTAGGTAGATGTGTCTAAAGGTAAATTCGGCTCCGTTCTTTCGTCGTCCCCCGATCTCTCCGCGACTACGCTCCTCTCTTGTCGTCAGATTCGGCGTCGTCCATGGTTTAAGGCCGCGCTCAGTGAAATGCTCTTGACGATTCTGAAGGATAGCAACGACGGGGAAGTAACATTAAAATTAGAAATAAATATCTTTAATCGTGCATTTCTGTAGGGAGATGTGACAATAATTTCCTGTGAGAATCGCCAACTTGTTGATGTCGTGGAAGACACCCCTGCCCAGCCAAGATGGAGAATGCTTCTGAATTGTTGGCTTCGTTACTATTTCTATCAGCCAGGTATGAATGAGAAAGAAAATAACATTTGCAGTACATTACGAAGACTTGTATTTCTCATGCTTTGAACACCCGTTGGTGAGAGTTAATACTCGCGATTATGTACGTCTTCACACATTAAATGTGACTCAATCGAAACAAATGGCGAAATACTCTCTCCCCTCACCATGGTTGAGAACGACATGTGACCTTTGGTTCAGATTCGTCGAGATTTATCGTTTACGACGTGTAGGCTATTGAGTTTGTTTCGTTTCTAGCAACGTGAACGATTCCTTTTTCTTGTTCAGACGAAAGATAGAATGCAATCTTCGAAACATGACCCAGCTAAATGGATCTCCATTTGGTCGACGGCGATTAACGAAGCTTGAATTTTATCTTCGGTAACTCTGGATATCTTTGCTGAGCGTAGACTGACAGTTTGTTTCTTGTATCAAGAATATTATACAAACAAGAAGTTGAGGTCGATCCTGTTTGCAGTGTGTTGAACTGCTCGTCTGTGTGATTTGAATCCGGCTTCTGATCTTCGCGTTTCGGTTCTGGATGAGGATGTATCGCATCGTCCGCTTCTTGTGATAACAATTTTTGGTTCTGCGTCTCTTTCTCGCTTTCGATTTCCCGAGGGGTGTCCAACCTGAGGCAGCGCGCTAAACAAGGACCTTCACCGCCGCTGTGGACAAATCTCGACTTTCAGTGAGGGAGGATTCTACTCGGTCCAGAACCTCTCTCTATCGTCTCGTCTGTTATTTCATGAACATCATTTTTTTCACGATGGCATTAGTTACAGCGGGAGTGTATAAAAGTGCGAATACACAGATTGTTCTTGAAACGACAAGCTATTTTAGTTATTAAGGATAGCTATATCTCCCGAATGTAGCGTATTTGGCTAATTTAATACTTGCATACTGCGCTCATCGATGACTATCTGTTACTACCTGTATAAAACAGGAATACGTTGGTGTGCGGTCCGTCTCTGTAATCCTCGTCCCGTACTTTGTGATTGTGGAGGATACTGTTTTCAAATCGTGACAGTCCACTGCGGCGTATTTAAAATTTATTTTTTTGTATTGATTCTTCATAAATGTGTTAAGTTTGCCTCCTTGTATTTAATATTATGTGAAATATTAATTTATACAAATATGCAAATACGATACATAAGTGGCTTCTGGTTACCTTTTGTCGTTGCTACGGCATCAATTCTAAGTTTTGCACTGGAGGATCCGTCGCGAGTATCAGAATATTTCCTCTGTTGCAGGTATAGAATCGCTTCGACCTACGTGAGAAGCGTTGAAGTTCATGAAAAACACTCGAGGATCGGAAGGTTGTTCCAACTTTCGGAATAATTTGCCGATATACCCGTGATTTTTCAGATCGTTCAAATCCCAAACTAGTTTCGAGTTCGTGGGCTGAAATGTACCGGAGAAGAAGTGGCGAATGAGCGCCGGGATCTCCTGCAGCCATTTGCGACGGGTCACGACACCGGAACGCCGTGGGCAATTGGTCGCCGGGCATTTCGAGCGCCGCCGAGGCAACAGCGCGCGGTGGGCAGAGCGGAGCGGGTGGCCGCGTGGGCGGGCCGTGACCCGGTTGCCACCGCCAATTTATGATGGGCGCCCTACTCGCTCCCTACGATGCGCAAGTTCTCCATTTGATCCTGAGTCACAGCAGTCGCAAATAACCTGCCCTCGCTGCCCCCCCCCTTCCGTCCACGGTGGCGCCGTTTCCGCCCGCGCGACGCTTGCGACAACGGGCGACATCGCGCTCGACCATGCGACGATGCGTCGCCGAATCAAAGGAGCGAACGCCACGAGGAGATGCGCTGTCCACAGACGCTGCCGCCTCCGCAATTCTGTTTCTCTCTTAGGCACATCTTCCTCGAAAGGTCGACTTCCCTCCCATTCCTTGTAGGGGGGCGGGTTGAAGTTTGCCACGGAACACCCCGAGTTCGCTTTAATTGGAAGCGAGTTGTGTAATTCCGACGCGAAGGGCCGCGCTCCCTTTTTCCGCGAAGCGTGGATTGCGGTCGCGAGGAATGGAATGCGAACGCGACGAGGCGCGACGGCGTTTTGGCTGCGGCGGGCGTCGCGACGCTGTGCAGCTGTGTGGCACCCCCACCCCGCCTTTTGCGACGTGTCCCGCCTTCTGGTGTATAGCTGCTTCTGTTGCCGCGTCTGGACCGCGCCGCGCCCTCCCACTTCGATTTACGTCCATTCTGCTTTAGTTGGTTATTTTTCTTGTTAGAGCGTTGACTTGGCCGCCGTTTAGTTTGCTCTCCCTGGAAGTATCGTTTCTTCGGACCCTCCCCTTCCTCTGCCGGAATGCCTCGTGTGTAAATCCCCGTTCAGCTTGTATCGCTTCTCTTCGTTCGGCGTCCCGTGCTCCGCACCTCGCCCCACCTGCGCGTGCGACGGCGACCCAACCCCGTCGAGGCGTATGGCGCAGAGCGACCCATGGGGAGGCGACGGCGGGGCGTCGCGGGGCGTCGCTGGCAGCGCCCTCACGAGCGCTTTCGCCTCCGGGAGCGAGGCTCCGCCTACACCGCGCGTTTCCCTGCCAGATTCCTTGCGCATATAAGGCTCCCGAAGGAGGGGACTGGGCCGAGAGCGCTTCGCACTGGTTTCCAACCCCCCCACGTGCTCTCGGTGTGTCGCACCCGCTCGCACCACGTCTATCCATATTCCCCCTTTCTGTTTCCCGTCGTCGTCGTCGCCACTTTGCCCTTTGTTTCGGGCGCGGGAGACACAAGGAGGGAGGATTTGATAGGGCGATTGTCTGGTCCAGTTAGTTGTGACTAGACTCGCGTGCTGAGCGGATCGCGCCGGAGCTCTGTCCTCTCCTTTCGCTACGCGCACGCCGTTAGGAGGTAAGCTGACCCACCCTACAGTTCCGCCCCTGGCTTTTCTCCTCTTCTCGTCTCGCCTCCCCCACACGCTTCCTCGCGCGCTTTCCGGAGCCCCTTCCGACGCGCGCTCTGCTTCCCGTATGCATGCGACCTCCGTGTCGCCCCGCAGACGCACGCCTCCTGAGTGATCCCTCTTGGTCCGACGCGAGTGAGTACTCCGGTCGAAGGCGGGCAGGGCTGTGCAGGTTTTGGGACGGCCGCACACCATGCCGCGCGACTTGCTAACCCTCTCGCATGATTTGCCTTGTGTGTCTGTTGTTTGGGTCTGGATTTGAGTTGGTTTAGCGCGCCGGAACTGCCCTGTCACGCTCCACCGGGATTCGAGTCGAAAGAGATCTCGAACGAGGCGGAACCGCGAAGGTCTCGAGACGATCGGCGTTTTGTGAAATCCGAGAGGTGGTTCGGTGTCGAAACGCCGGAATGAATGGCGGTGGGTCGCGCGTAACAAGAGCACCTGTCGCGCATTTGGGTCGCGGCCAAACGATTGCCATTCGCCGCTCGCAACACGAACTCCTCTTTGTAGCAAAGTCTCTCTTCCTTCCCGTGGGAGAGGCGAAGAGTCCGCGGCGAAGCTGCGTGATGGTCCTTGGACTGTCTCTTANCTCGTCGATGCCAGTTCTCTGTAGCGTTTGCACGACATCAGTCTAGAATTTTATTTCTGTAAAGCACAGATTCTCCAAGAAGTTAAAACTGGTGGAGAAATTGTTGGAGGGCCGCCAGCGGCAGACGCGTCCGTATTAAGGCAGCGTTCCGGTGCCTTGGACTCAACGCGATTGATTTAATTATGCCCAACGGATAGAGGAGCCTTTTTTTGAGACTGGTGAGGTGAATCGGTTCTGTTTTATCAAAACGTCATTTTTCGTATTTTTTAAAATGAAATTTGCTTTGAAATGAACGGTCATGAAAATCACGCGCTCTCTCCCCCCTCCTTCTTGTTCCCCTTCCATTACTTTTGCTCCTCTCGTTCCTCGGTTTCTGTACGTTATATATCTTAATTTGTACTGTAATTAGGGTTTCTAAGTCGAAGATTCGTCCCATTAGTTTTCTCTCTTTGGAGAAACGACGTCGATAAATTGATTACGTGAAACCTTTCTCGGGTGACTAACTTTTATTCATTTTTATGTTCACTAGTGAGAAAATTAATTCAATTTTCTTAATAACTTGCTTCTGTTAAAAAGATCACATAATGAGGTAATTTTTGCAAGACTCTCTTGCATGTTTCTGTAAAATTGTAATAAACAAGATTAGTATCCAATAGTAAGAAAATACGTAACTTTTTCGGAAAATTAGTTAGTTTTTACTATCTCTGTTAAAAAACATCCAGTACATGCAGTTTAATCTTAAATGAAACGTAATGGTGAACCTTGTAATTAAGAAAGTCCTTCGCGATTACTAGCTTTGAGTTATGTATCTCCTGCCTCTGAAGTTTTTCGTATCTGAAAAAAGTGTCTCGAAAATTTTTGTGATGTCTCGCTCAGTGATATATTGGAATAGAAACCAGAAAGAGGGAATGTAATGAGAATCGAAAATACTTATATTATCCCTTCCTCCTGAAAAATAAAATTTACTATCATTCATTGATAGATCTCATTAAAAAATCTCATTTTTCTCTCAACTTGAGCAATTTTTTTGGAACCTGGAAAAATCATTTTTAACTCGCATTTAATATGGACTGTACATAATTTTCAATTCTTCACCAAAATTGTCTTCGTGTCTTAGCTATGAATGTGTTCAATTGTCTCTCAATCGATTATAGAGTGGAACCAAGGATAGGAAAGAGTTGTATTATTTACATCCTTGCGAAACTTGTTTATGCGGATACATTATATTTCATTTAGGAACAGTAAAATGTTAAGAAATTATTCGTTGAAGGTAGCGAGTATTAATTATTAATAAATCATCGAGTTCAAACAATAATTAACGAAGGAATTGTAATTTTGAAGTGTTATACTTCGAGTTCCAATTTTTCTCTCGCTGCCACTTGCCCGAAACCGGTAGTGTTGATGGGTCGTATGCACTGCACCTAACTGCTAGGGCAGAAATTGTGGACTCTCTCCGAAAATGTTCGTCTTTCGCTGATGAAGAAACTCAGTGTAGAAGCATTTCGGGATTGTGCTCGCTTAAATGGGCCAGTTTTGATGACACGACACCACCTTTCTTCTCACCCAACTTATATTTCTCTTTTCGGTATTTCTGAGATGTGGCACTATGTAATTCGAAATCGTAAAGTACATTTGAGTCTAGACTGAGTTAATTCAGATTAATCAGTTCGTCAACATGAATTAAATTGCGCAGAATTAAACCAAGTAGCACTATGTTTCATCTCCTTTCACAAAACCAATCGGCGGAAAGCGTTCGGAAAACGTACGGACGTTGCATGAGATCAGATAAAGCGTATTTCTACGTCTGAATCTGATTTGAACGCAATTTCAAAGTCAGTGAAAATGCAAAGATATAACATTTATTGAATTTGAACGAAGAACCGTTAAACAAGTATGCGAAAAAGCAGAAAGATGTACGCAGGAGCGCTATTTTCCATACTGGCCAAAGAATGAAGTACTTTTTTCATTAGAAATCAAAACTGCATAATCAAGAATAATCATTTGTAACATTTGGCTGCGATCCCGCCGCACAGGAGGTGCCTAAATACGTGTTTAAGATAAGACGCTGTATATCGAGTAAACACGCAAACTTTATACCCATGTTCCCATTTATATATCATGTTATCTTATTTTCTTCCTCAAAAACTGCAGTTTTATTTATTAGAAGTGCACATTAAGTTTCTGAAATTACATTGTTACATTTAAATATGTTTAACGGGTTTTGAAACAAATTCGTACACTCTCTACCGTGTCAAAGTTCAGGTATAGAATGAGAGTTAATCCAAAGCATTCTGGGGATTTTTCATTTGTAAATTGTGTCTTTGTTGTTTGTTTGTATTCGAAAAAAGATCGCACTTTACGACACTCGAAATGGCTTAATTTATTTTCATTTATTTTCTTTAGCCATTAGGCAACTTTGTATGTGTGGCTTCGCAAAAGAAGGTACTCTTCGGTTTTATTATCTCTTCTGGAAATGGCTGACAATGAGATACGGATCTGTTTAAGCGCAACTGCCGGTATCCACTTTTGTTTTGACACCAGAATCGGTTTATACATTGAAAAATAACAGCTTGTAACACCGTAGGGAAGCATTTTTAATACATTACGATAGATAGTTTGTCACGATTGTATTCGGAACCTATATTTGAAATGTGGAAGTACGTTTCTTATGTATTTCCTCAAGATTCGCAGAATATTTATGGTAGACATTGAATTATGTCTATTGCCTCTAAGTCAAATTCTTTTCTTTAATACGAAAACTCTCTCTGTGTAGGAATATCTCTACAACCTTCCACAATCTTGGATGCTAGTGCAGCACTCATTGATGTCTTGATCTTTGTAGGTTAACACTTCGAAATACGTCCTTAGGAGGATAATGGAGGTAATAAGCATCAATGGGTTGTCCGGGCTTTTGTTCGTCTTTCCCCATTCAAGCAGATGCTACTCCTTTTCTGTTCATAAGTTTATTTCTTTTTCTGAAACTGATGTGTGATGTGTCTATAAATATACGGCGTTATCCTACTGAGCTGGCTTATCCATCAAGGACAACAACAAAAAATATTTAAGATGGGAACTTGTGATTTTGATAGGCTGTTGGTTTCGCATTGCGGGGATAAATAAGAGAGAAATTCGAAATTCAGTTTTCTTAAGTACGGAATTAGTTACTTATGATTATTCGAATTTTTGCAGTACCGTACCAGCAAATTTAGATATCACTTCGGTTTTTGTAAGTCAAGGTTATCAATTAAAAATTTTAAAAACCTATTTCTGGATTTTTCGATAATTCACTTTTAAATGGCAGCAAAGGGGTAATTTTTTTTAGCATTTTGGTCATTCACGTTAAAGGCGTTACGTTAAAGGTATTTTATTATAAATAATGTGTAAATAATTTATAATAAATAATAAACAAAGAGTTTATACTCTAAACCAGGTTAACGAGGACATCGCTGCAAATATTCCAAAATTCACGCTGTGAATTAAATTCGTGATTTTTTAAATTGATTATCATTGTAATACAAATTGCTGTCAACAACTACTGTCTTGTTGAAACGTGTATCCGAGACAAATATATGAATATTATTGAAACGTATGTATTGCGATAGTGATTGGAGGACGCGTATCATGGCATTCAAAATCAGTCTGTTCAATTTCAGAGGAGAACAATCCGAAAGGTTCCCCATTTAACGTTTGCAGATAGTAGTGAGCAGAGTTAGGACTCAAGTCGAAATAATTTGTTGTTACATGTTGCGATTCATTATTTAAGAATTAACACGTTGAATTGTTGATATGCATGAAACGGAGGATAATAATTGATGGTCCTCTGTAAGGCATTCTCCCTCTACGCATATCTGGCGATGACTTCATCGTGTTGGAGTCATGATGATACTACGCATCATAAACAAAACTTTTCTTCAAAAAAATAATTGAAGACTTACGTTCTTTCATGGACGAATAATTTATATATTAAAACTTTTCTTTCTCGAATACAAATATTGCGATGGAACATATGTTACCTTTGTTATTCCTTCGCCGATCTATTGTTATAGTGTTGGACTTTTTTATTCCCACTCTATTTTAATCTGGTATACTTGACTAGCGTAATGACCTCTTATTTATGGTGTAATGCCCCCCAAATGTCAGCGATACTAAAACCTTGAAAAAAAACTGTACAAGTTCCTGACAGGAAGAAATGAATGTCGAAAAGTCCCATCGTAGCAGATACCTTATAAAATAATAATAATAATTTATTAATGTGCAAGTGAGCAATGCTCGGTGACAAATGCAAAAAAAAAAGACATAATAAGAATATACATAATATGATAATGTGAAATGAAAAAACCAATTAAATAAAGATATCTTCGCCCAAATATCTATAAAATACACACGGAATAAAACACTTAAAAAATGAGTACACAAGAAGCGAGAAAGATAATACATCTAAGAAATTAATTATCAAAAAGAGTCTCATATGTGTGTATATTCGTACATACGTACAGAAACACATTTTCACTTTAAATAGATACAGACACACACTCATACGCACAAGCACGCTTCAATATAGACACATATACCATTACTCCTGCTATAACCTTAACGTAAAAATAATTGCTATAATATAATTAAAGGAAATTAATAACTATAAAAATAACGCCAAAACAGGATTGCTGTGAACAGTCACGCATACTTCACGTTACTACACTACACTACACTGCACAGCAATTCTATTCGCTCTGAGCATTTTCTATACCCTTAGTTTTCATACACCTCACTACACTGCACTTCACATGTACTGCTATTTCGAAGACGCAAGAAGACGGTTGCGGAAACATTTTACTCTAAAAATGGTAAAAGGTAGAAAGGGAAATGTGTGACCCGTCTGATTGTTGTGTACCTTTATTTGAATCTTGGGAAATTCTTTAGAAACGTCTGTATTTTTTCTCTTGCAAACCAGCATTGTTTGCGATTCTCAACACGGCGCGCGAAAGCCATTTTCAACGCATTCAGCTCTGTTTACGTCATCGGGTCTCCGGAATGCTGTGATACGCGTCTTGGACTATTTCTGGAACTATTTATTGTATTATTTGTAAATGGGGAATGTAGCGTGCTATTGAAGCTTATCTACATGGAGCGATAGGAGGTAGGAGTTGGGTGGAAGGTTATTGTTAGTAGGTGGGCCACTTAGCTGGGTTTACCGACAACTTGGCCCACGTGGAGGGGTTAGTTGAAGTAGTTAGTAGAAGTAGAGTTGATGGTTAGTTATTGATACTGGGAGGAGGTAGATAGAGGAAGGAAGGTTTGCTTTTCAGTAGTCACAGCTGTATGAACTGGGACATTAATGTGAAAAGCTACAATTTCTCTGGCCCCATCGAGTATCGAACCCGGGATGATTTGGTGTTGAGTGACAACACTACCACCTGAGACCACAAGCATTCAACACTAGAGATCTTGAGACTTCTGGTGAAAAAGTGGCGCCTTTAGTTACGTCGCGGATTTCCAGTTGTGCTTTTAGCGAAGGGCTCATCGATCTCCAGCCACCGAAGTCGTCAACTAATTTGAATTCGAATCCGGATACGTTTCTTGTTCATTTTGTGGCGATGATGAAAGCTCCGCTTCCGATTGCACAATAGGGATGTATGCGAGCGTACTTGAGTAGCTGTGTTGGCTTTTTAATTTTGTTCCTCGACTATCGTATTGTGATCTCTTTCAAACTGTGTCCATGAATCGTGTAAACACCGCTGGATGGAATTTTTGAACGAGGGTAAGTTGCCTTAAAACAAGTGGCTGTGTCAACTATCCAGTCCCTCATATTATCATTGCGATTGCATTAAAAAGCGATAGAATCAGCTTAAACACTTTCGTTTTTCTAAATAGGTAATTACGTAAAGACTTAACGTAAAGCTAGGAGAAATAGCGCACAAAGGGGGATCAGGAGGAAGGAGTAGAGTGAGTGTGCAGCCACTCCAGGTTGTTGTAAAACGGCAGTAGTAGAGCGTCTACTTAAATATTCACATTGATTGTTTCGAGCATCTAGGATACAGCATTGCTATTTTGTTTTGTTCTTCCGAGAGAGTTCTCGAATTTTCATAACTCTTCGTCTGGATTCCTGAGGCGTAGCAGCAATTACAAATATTTTAAAATGAAACTCTTTCTCGTAAGCTACGAGCGTAGACTAAAGGTGCGAACACCTACGGCAATGTATAAATAATAGACCGCGCACTCTCTCCTACCGAAATGGGAGAGTTTGCGCATCTGCTACTTAGAAGAGATGTCCCATTAAGTTTCCATGCTATGAGAGATTACGCACTGAAGGAAAGAAAACGAAGGGCTAATTTTAAGTTAAACGTGTTGTCTACTAACTTAACGCTATTTGATAATTTTATCTGTGCTGCTTCTTTTATTTTTTCTCTTTAATTAAAATTCCTTAATACTAATCAAAATTCATTATTTTTTTCTGATTATTAATCATTCGGTTAAAATATTCACTCCTATACAATAACACTTGTTAACAAAAACGTTACAACGATGGTCTTTAAGTGTAATCATTATTGTTAACAATTTAATTGTAATTATTACTAGTAACAATCTCTCCTACCCGTGTGCACAATCACATCTACCCTGTAAGGAGAGATTGGGCAAATAGCATTAAATTAAAACATAACAAAATAACAGTGGAAATGCTTAAAAAATAAATGTTTAGATTTTTAAGAAAAGTTTTATTGAATCGTAGGCACTCTCCTTATTGTTGTTTTTCTGTTGTGGAGAAAGATGAATGTAAGTGTGGGCCTAAAAGTTGCCGCGTTTTCTTTGAATTCCTGTCGTGCCTACAAAGGTATTTCTTTAGATCTCGTAACTAGACAGTGCCGAGCTACTGAGGTAAGCTGGCCAAGACGCATTAGGTTTGCTTAACGGGAAAACCACGTTTTCAAGTCTTGAGAAGTTCCGAAATTGAAGTATTACGAGCAGTTGTAGGGTGCTGAAAATTCAACGTGGAATGTAGAAAAAAACTGAACTAAATCAATTATATGAGACCACCTTTCAAATCCAACGCTTTCGTTCTATTACCGGACAGCTGATACGAGTAATCGAAATTCCTTTTATGTTAATTTGAATGATAACAATTTGCGACGATAATTATCAGTGTGTGGGCATACGTCAATTTCATACGCCTTTTCTTAACTTATCTGTTATTTCCGTTTTGAATTTTCGTGAGCTAAAACCATAGCGGCCTGCAACGAGTGCATATCCTTTCAAAGCATGCAACTGCCGCAGCTGTCTCGCAGTCCATCTTTCTCGAACGTATTTCGGTACCGTGACATCTCTATGTTCGCTAACGTAGTGGGAAAGCGCCAGCATTGTGAATGGCTTCGACGGCGAAACGCGCGCGGAAAGGTCGATGTTTGGAGGAGCGGAGAAACTGGATTGCCACGAACATGAGACTTCTTCTTGTGCTTATTCGATGCGGAAACCTCCCTTTTGAAGTCGCTTCGAATAAAAGTTGCAAAGTATTCCAATCTCTTCTAACTTTATTGTCAAAAAAGCAGTTGCATACTGCGTATGACCGCGTGGGCCATAAGTTACTCTGCGGAAACGAGCAAGGGACCATCCCATCAATTCCGAACAAGGGCCCGAGGACAGTGGCGGATTTAATATGTATATATTTGTTTTTCAAAAAATACGTACCGTTATCATTTCATGTTCCAATATGATTCCTAGATATTTGTGCAGTTAAAATTCGAGATTTATAAAACAAAAGTATTAATAACATTTTGCCCGTGGAATATCCGCCGCTACCCAGAGGAAACCCGGAGAAAAACCCGGGCCAGGATGGGGTTACAGAAATACAACCGTGACAAGGTAGCGTTCAGTTACAAATAAACTATTAAAAACAACATACATTTAAAAAGGAGTTTAATCAGTACCTAGAGTACTGTAATAATGACATAATAAAGTATAAGAGGTATTACATCACATACATAATCCGACATCATACGGAAAACAATATTTATTGGCATATTGAATCTCTCTTTAGCTTATTTTATTCTCTCACGAACTTCTTCTTTTATTCTTCCGCAGCATATGTTTAGGAAATGTTTCTGCTAAACTTATGTCGTGTTTTGGTTTTCTTTTGGTACTTTCTCTTCCTGGTATTCTAAAATGTAGTTATGTAGAGACAGAACCGCAGTCTTAAACTGCACATTGGAAATTAATATTTTATCATAGATCATCGATCTCTCCGAGTCTGTTCGTCTATACATAGATTTCTATCAAGTGTTTAATATGGTCCTGCGCAGAGTCTTTATCACGAGAAACGAGAACGTCTGCAAAGGTTCGAAAGTCGAGGCAATTTTGCGGAGAATTGTAACGCACATAATGTTTTTGGGTGATATTTGTGAAGCGAATAATTGCAATTCGAGAGGCCAGCAGTTGAAGTCCTGTACTTACATTTTGAGGATCTTCGTAAAAACATTTCCAGTATATACAGGAACCTTTTAAATCTCCCCGCCAGGAAACAGATTAATTATGTTATGTTGAATGAAAATTGGAGGCGGGACCTAGATTCAAACTCAGGACTCAAACTTCAGCTTGACGTGTTAATGCGCTTACCAACTAGACCATCCTGTTGGCCTCTGGGCCTAGTCTATTGACATTCAACTTGTGAATCCCACAGTGGTGACCTCATTGAGATTAGAATCCTCTTATCATGATTATGATTCTCCCGTAGGAAGTACTTGAAGGTCCTGAGATAGAATCTCCCATTTTCATTCCACGTAACATAGTTTTTCCAATATGTTTTGATGAGACAAGTTTGACAGTGAATGATGGCAATGGTTGGGTGAAATTGCTATCACGACATCCGTCCTTATGTTCATCCTCAAATCATGTTGGAATGAGATCTGTCTTGGTCTCATGTCTCCCATCGCTAGCGTTCTGGGACTCAGTCCTCCTACATCACCCCGCTTCAACTCATCTCTTTTTTGCCAGAGCTCTCTAGATTCATTTCCGGATCTCGTCGTTCGGAAGGAACCTCACTTAAGATTTATCTTATTTCCATTAAAAATGACGCGTTTAACGTAATTTACTCCGCAATTTCCAACAGTTTTATGGGTAACTATCGCTGAACAGATTCTTCGCTCTGTACATTACATATTAAAACAATTACATCATTAATTTAAATAAATGCGGCGCGCGTTCTGCGGAATTTTGCTTGATCATCTATGCGACGTAGTTATGATAATTTCATTCCGATTAACTGAACTTAATTGTTTGTATCTAGGAATTTTGATGAAAATTTAATCATGATCTTTTTCATTCTTGATGTAATGCACGTGCGTGGATTGAATAATAATAATAATAATAATAATAATAATAATTCTTTCTTAATCACACAAATTTATTTTCGTAATAAATTTATTTATTTACGTAGTGAGTAATAATAATTAAATTTTGATGCTATCCCAAAACTAAATACAAAATACCCACAGTTGAGTTGTTAACAGAACTTAAGTTGTATAATACAACTTAAGGTATAACTTGTTACACTACAATATACCGTGACGTACTGAGTTTCTTTACAAAATCCTTTTGAAGGAAGATAATGAGGTCGCTCTAAATCTGTTGCTGATCAACTATCTGTTCTGACAAATTTATGTAAGTGATCGATCATTTTCTAATGCATATAATTTTGATCAATCTTTATTACTACTAATGTCAATTATATCACCTGACGACGACTTGAATCCAAGTCGAAACGTAATGAGCTCTTCACAGAAAGTTAAATATTATTCAAAGTCCATAAAAGGTCGTAAGTTATTAATTATTTATTTAATCTTACTTATATTGTAATATAAATAAACATGGATTATTCGCAACATGATGTTGCAGAAAGAGCAAAGTTTATAATTCGTGTTTTCTGGAGGTTTGGAGAGAGCGGCGGCCGTTGCCGTATAGAACACTTCCTAAAACCTCAAAGAATCTTAATTTACTTAAACTGACATTTCCATTAACACCACTCCTAGCATTGTTATGTGAAGAATTGAGATGGATGTACGAGAGAAGGATTTTGATGGGGCGAGGAGGACAGGGGGGATACGAACACCCCCCCACAAACACACTCCACGTGTGGAAGGTGACCGGCGGATTTTGCACCTGTTTCTCGCTTCGGATGTTCTGGCATTCATCACGTTTACGTTAATATTACCGTTTTAATAACCCCTTTGAAGAGATGACATCCAAGCTGAGTCAGTGCTCGGGATTTCTGTGGAGTGGGGGGGGGGGAGTGGCAGGACCACGGAAGACAAAATTGATCATTTTCGAAATGGCTGTACAATGTATGGTAAATATCTAATAATAATTATAGTAATGATAATAGTATCAACAAAAAGCGGATTCAGCGTATGGCGTGTGGAAGAAATGAGATATCCGGAAACAAGCCAGAGACTATCCCATAAATTAGATCAAAGTACCCGAGTAACTCGCAATTTTACTGAATTGAAAGATTTCGTTAATGTTTTTATCGAGTTAATATTTCTTTGATATTATTTTCGGGTGCCCTCAACAATTCTCGAGGAAAGAACGAATCATTGAACCAATAATTCAATAACGGAATGAGTAACAATACACTACTCGTACCAAATAATAATTAAATAGATCGCAGTATATAGACCCTAATTAGAGTTATTATTTCAGATTTGAGACCAGTACATCTCTCAAAATAATGGTGATCATTATCAGAAAATCTTTACTGTCTAAAACCCGCTATAAATTTGAAATAAACATCTGGAATGTTTCGAAAGTGAAATTGAACAAATACTTGCAACTTTAAAAGAAACTTCAATCACTTTAAAACAAGAATATTCCATTTATAAAAAGAAAATTTACTGTGAAATTATTCTTGAAAAAGGTTGGAGTAATCCATTTCCTGTTGCGAGTCAAACATTCAAGTTCTCGCCTGCATTCGTAATGATGTACTTATTCCAAGTGATGTTATTTTGCTCTTCAAAAAGTGTCGTATCGTTTCATTTGCTTTTCGTAATCATTATGAAGAGTCTTTATAATATTTATCACTTGTCTTTTCCCGTTTGTGTGTATTGTAATTATTTTATCGTAGTTTTCCTCGAAGTTACACAATTTATTGGGAATTCCAACTTGTTAAAATCCGAGGTCTTGTGATGTTCTAAATCAGAAGCTGGATATCTTAAGTGATGAAGCCAAGAAAAATATTTCCAGACTTGTGGTAATTGTGGAGCTGTCCTCTGGCGTCTGACTTGGTCCCGTGGAGATGTGATTTCGGAGAAGCAGTTTATTGCACCACAACTTTGACATAATTACGCTTCTGAAAGCAGCGAGACAAGGAGACTATTTGTAACTAATTTTGTGACTGTCTACCCTTGTATCGAAGGAACGAGTATGTTATTCTTTTTATTGTATTGTTACAATAATATCATACTATAGAGAAGTCACTTAGAATTGTTGTCAAAATTTGTCTGTCTTAGGAAGACTGGTACTTCAATTTTTGATAGCAAATTGTTCTTAATGCGTGGTATTTAATTGCAGCCACTCGACGGCAGTGGGTAAGCCTCTTCCAATGTACAAAACGTGTATATTAATGAAACTTTTAATAATGTGATATACTCTATTTATATTAAAAATAGAAATAATGCAGTAATTAGTGAATTAAAACCGTCGAATGATTAATCATACCGTTTAAATTGAAACGATGTATTTGAGTGATGGTTTCTTGTTTCACTAGAATTGTCTAGTTTCGTAACAGTTTGTTGAATAACTTTCTGCATTGTCTGGAAAGACTAGAGAAATTTCATACTGTATTCTATATTAAATCGCAGCCGAGACGTGTGATATCGATTTTAATATCGATTCCATTAGAAATTTTATGTGAATGTATTTAGAAACCGACCCTTCAGAGGTTTTATCCATAAGAGGTTTTCATTGGGCAAAATGATTTATAATAGTTTATTATCGCCAGGTCGCTCAAATGCAGAAGGAAGCGGCGATGCATGGATGGAATAGGATACATTTCAGTGCCATCGTTCGAAAGACCCTCGTCCTGATAAGCGGCCCTGATCCCGAGACGCGCCGTGCCCTACCAGCGCGTACCTTCGACGCACCCTCGCCATTTCTCTTGCCATCTTACCTTGGTTTTGAAATGGCATTTCCTGTTTACAGCCTCAAATCTTAATGTAGAGGTTTTTGGCGCTGCGCCCAAGATTTGGCACCGTCGGGCCAGCGAGCAGACACGAAGTAGCGAGTACAGAGATTTGTCATCAGAGGTTAAGTGTGTATCGTACTTGTTATTCGAAATGAACTTAAAGTAATTAATATGAGAGTGGAAATCCGAGTGGTAACGGAGTCCAACTCGAAGATCCCGAAGTTGGAGACGAGTGATTCCGATCCCGGGAGGATGCTGAAGAGGGACTGTTATGGAGACATTTAGCATTAACCTAACCCCCTTTGTACTATAGAGGAAATTTCTTGTCAATATTGACCTTTTCTCAACACTTTTGCTGGACAATTCTCTTGGGTACCAGTGTCACGAGTCTGCCCTCAAAAAAAGAAATGTCATTTTTTATTATTCTTGCGGGGTAAAGGATTCATTCATCAGTAAGTTATTCTTGTAATATTTTGGCACGATCCGAAGGATACGTGTTTGTATCCTACTTGGTAGGATCTACTTCTTATTTGCTTAATGTTGCGTAAACCGCTGGGCAGTACATTGTTCGTAAACTTCAAATGTTATCTCTGCCGCGACGTGATAAGGTCAGGCAACTGAGCAAGAGATCCTCTTGGCCCAATTTCCGCCTCTTTGAGCATTTAACTACCGCGCTTCTCCGTTCTCGCTCATTAAACTCTCTTTATGAACCACGGTTCTCTCGCGGCTCCTTGAGAAACCTTTTTTTCACGTTCTTTCGTGACCTGTCGCGTGATTTACGCGGTCTTACGTGAGGACCTCGTGATAAGCAACGTTCGGCGCGGCTCCTGCCGTGTCACTCCAGATGAACGACGTGCGTGCCAGCTTCTGAGGGAGCTCGACGTTTTCCGAGGCTACAGCTGCCACTTGTTACTCCGCTCCGGCACGGCGCGGCCGTCTCCTCCGTGTCCACGTTGCCCGTAACACGTCAGTTTCTTCCGGCGGCGCGCGGAGGTGAGGTAACAAGCCGCCGACGGGTCCTACCCCACTCGGCGCCCGCACCTTTTGGCAGCGGCTCCCTGCTGCTGCGGCGGGGATCTACAGGGAATCGCAAATAGCGAATGAGCGGTTAATATGCCGTTTAATGGTTTGTAATATCGTTAATTCCTATTTCCTGTTGCTTTGGATTCGATCCTCTCTCAGAGAGGAACTTCCTCTCCTGTTAAGAGGAATGCGCGTCTTCGATTCGTGTTCAACATTCTTTCGGACTTTGTCACTGTAGAAGTTGCTGTGATGAACAGTCTCTCAAACATAAGAGCATTTTCTCTATTATCCCGAGCTTCCTCATTCCTTCTCACACACGATTGTACCTCGATCCAAAACTGAGGGACTAGAGCTCGTATTTCTTTGACTTTCACAGAATCACACGTTATGTGGATTTTTATTAATATTCTTACGAGAGTGTTTTCTACCTTGTATAAACAACAGCTTTTGACGTCTTTCGAATTGTATTATTTTCGTGTAAAGAAATTGAGTTCGTTTCCTTGCAGTGGAATGTGAAGGTTCTATTTCGATGAGGCGGGAAGGTGTTCAAGAGAAATAGTTAAATAAAAACGCGGCCATGTGTCATGCGCTGCTCCTATCAAGAGTGTTGTTTTTGATTTAAAGGAAACGTCTGAGTTAAATATATTCGTTCGCAATATGATATTTTGACCTTTTGGAGGGAGTTGGAGCTATGCTGCATTCTATTTGTTGCGAACTCGAATTGGCATATTGCCCCTCGGGAATATTGCGAAAATTGGATTTCAAAGACAAGGTGTGCCAAATTTAGAGCAATATAACGAAAGGCCACTGAACACGTACGTGATTGCATTTACGTAAGAATTGTATTTAAGGACAAGAGCCAAAGTGTGTGAATTTGTATTTATATTGAATCACCTGACGTACGGAGAGACTATGATGCAGGGCTGATGTGCCCTTTAGAATAGAGTCTGAGGTGAGTGTTTAATGAGGCGGAAGAAATGTCGTGGTGACTGAAAGTAGAGTTTGGCGTCTTTCTTTCGTTTGCTCCCGTTTAATATTCCGCTTCATTTCGCCTGGACATTACGATAGTTCTGCCGGGTAATGTTAGTCAAATCTTGTTAAAACCTAATTACTTTTTTTTATATGTAAATTATTATTAATAGATTATAATTATTTATACATTAATTTATTATATATAATGTAATTTATAATATTATAAATCTGTTAATTTTATTATAAATATAATCTGCTTATAACAAAATTGGTAACAAATAGTTATGCATTAATTAATAACGTCAACCGGGAACTTGCTCGATTCTGTTCGTGTGCAACGGCATTGGTGAAAATCTCGCAGAGATTCAAACCGCGAATAAGATACTGCCAAAGAGTTGAATATCTCTTCAGGATGCCTAGTGACCTCTGTCAAAAATATTTTTTAAATAATTATTTCGCCTACAGTTCATCCAATTTTATCTCTTGAAAAGATTGGGAAAGTAATTCATTTTCGAAAATGTTTCTTATGAGGAAAGAATTTAATATATTTCATCAAAATACTAAACGGTACATATATTTGCTTAGTAAATGACCAGAATGGTGTGATTGAAAAGCTAAAATCGATCTAAGAATTCTCCATCCATTTATACACATTTTAGACGTTTCCAAGTTTTAATTCTCTGTCCGCAGAATATGAAGTTTTCCAAGTTAAAAAAACAATGTATATTCTTTAACGAAAATTCGAATAGTTACAAATCTATATTGCGTCTCTGTTTCTCTGCAATCGAGATCTGAGTCGATGCGCCGATGTCGGAGGAGCTGTGACCCCAGATAAAAATGTTTTAAGTTCTCCCGGATACCAAATTTACTGCATTTCGCTCGTATCGAAGGAAAGTGCGATTCAAATGAAAGGGAGACTCCGTAGCGTTTGAGGAGTTCGACAACTCAGCCCGTGTCTGGAAGTCCGAGAGAGCACAACTGGGATTGGATGCCACATCCAAAGGACACCCGAAAAGGAGAATTTCTCCAAATCTTGGGATGTGGTACATCCCAACGTAAAGCTCGGATGCTATAAGGTTGTGATGTAACATCCCAAAATTTTGGGAATTCCTTTCCTTCCTCTCAATTTTGACCCGATCCCCAAATCTGTTCTCTGAGTTCCCTCTACGATTGCAGTCCCCTCTCCTTTTAAACTTCCCGTCACCCGTGAATGTGCGATGTGTCGCCGTAGACATAATTATAAATAGACCCAGAGGTCTTATCCACCGATTGTCCGTAGTGCAAAACGAAGTTGAGGATTTGAGTCTTTTGGTTGAGGAGTTGAGTCTCTGCCGCAAATCAACTCGATTCCCCACTCCTCCAAGCGGATGTGCGAGAGAGTGAGGATGGTACCATACACTATGCTCTCTCTCATGTTATCAGGGACCGGGTTTATATCGTATGTAAGTCTACGGGTGTCGCATGCGTAATCCCGTCGAGAATAGCCTTAATCTCCAAGAAGCGAAATACTCTCCGCGTCGTTTGCTGCAGCCACCACATCCGCTAAATAATGAACAAGTTAACATTTCGCACGGAGCGCCGCCTGGCTGCTTTAGACAAACAGAGCGCGATCGCTGGGATGAAAGGCGCGCGTGAATCATCGGCGCATGCCGTGGAGCGGCGGAGACGCGTCACCCGCTGGCACTCGGCGGATCGGGCTTCCCCTCGCGCAGTTACACCTCGGTGCATCGGGTATCTTCTCAGACCTGGCGACGCTCCTACTCCAACACTCCTTTGGAAGATTTTAACTCGCAAGTTCCGAGTACCTACTCGGAGAGGGGAGTATACATCGTCGTGAAAATTGCGACGGATTGAGACTCGAACCCGGTCCGCCGTTCCGGGGTTAGAGTCCCGAGCCGAGAAACGAAAGAGCATAGAATCGTGGGTTCGAGTCTGTCTCCTTTGGAAGGTTGTGGCTGCGAATTCTGGTTCGTACCCCAAGATGCAATCTGAGACATTCTCGTTCCGTCGAATTATTTTTCATTTATTCTCCATTTACGTGATTTATGCCGATGTGATTTTATTATCTGTTACCACCGATGAAAGATTCTCGAGGACCATCACAAAATGATTGGACGTAATTCCGATTTCCTCGGTTTATTCATTTCTTCAGAACTAAGCAAAATGCCAAGCAGGCGTCAATCCATGAGTGTTCTCCGTTGTGCTCTGACGAACAAAGCATCGCAGTAAATTAATATTGGTAACTCGGCTGTAAAAAATATTTTTACACGGGTGCTAAGTAATTAGCATGTAAAGTTCTTTGTCACTGACCCGCAATTAATCGAATGAAGGAGACTTATGAGCATTTAGAAGACTATGTCGTGGAAATTAGTCAATTAGGGGAAAGAAAAGGAATAATCGTAAAAATTGGGGAAGAGAAAAAGAATTTAAGAGGGCTTTGTATTGACGCTATGGAAGACAAGGTGCCGAAGGTTAGGGGGAATTTTGTTGTGAGTTGCTGTATTGTACAGAGATACGTGTACTAGCGAGAAAATAAATAATTGAATTGAAAGTGAAAAAGTATTACAAGCGCTCGTACGTGTTTTCTTCCGTTGAGAATCGGAGTCCATTGAGGACTTAGGAGTGGAAGCTGCAGAGGACGCCGCTGATAACACCTCGCGCTCGCCAGCGGAGGGCGCCAAATTATTTGCGGTTGGCAACTTTGAAACAACATCGCTATTTGTTAATGTGTCTGTGGGTGGTCGCGACAAAATGTACTTATTAAAACGATGGTGAAGTATTAATAGCACTTCTCCCAGTATACCGTGTCTGCTTAATCATTTTGGACATTTCAGTATTGCAGGAATTTAACTTCTAATTTATAATTGAATTATTTACGAAGCGTTGGAAACTCCAACCGACTTCTATCTTTTCAATGCATAAACCTCGACTATCGGAGTCGTAATCTCGTTCCCTTAATGGAAACTAATGATTTGGCACATTTTTTAGAGTGTGAGTTGCACTTGCAGTATTCATTTTTCGTTACGATATGTATTCTGGTAACCCAGACGATGTGTTTTGTAGTAACTATATGAAATATAAATAAATTTGTTGAAAGAAACAGTGACAAACTGCGTATGAGCACGTGGAGGACAATGATCTAATGAACTCTCGTGGAAGAGTTCTCGTAAGAGCTTTTGCTATCCTTTGGTCGAAAGAAAATCGTTCTTTTTATTTTTTAAGATCAAGGGATTGTTAAGTGTATGAACTACTTCAATGACCGGTCTGCAACTCGGTTTATATCTTAAATTAATCATAATCAAACACTATTTTCAAAATTTTAGTTAAAACAGTGAACTCTTCGCTCTCAACATTTCCAATAAAGTGAAGTCGCGTCAGAATTGCTTCTGTGTTAGAGGAGTTCGCCTGTGTCTCTCTGGAGGCAGGGGTTCCGTGTGGAGGTTCCTGAACGCCCTCAATCACAGCCTCCCAGTGATGGAATGAGGCGAGGAGTGAATGATGAGTGTGAAAGTTGTGGCGGAGTGAATTCGAAATGGTGATGGTGGAAATACAATGAGTTTCGAATTGACTCGTTACATACACTTCAGTTAGTCAAAGTAGGTGGGAAGGAAAAGGAATCATACGCAATGTGATGTATGAAATTGCGTAATAAAACTCGAGCTTGTACTCTATACTTTGAATAATTGACGCCCCAAAATTTTAATTACGCGTGACGTAAGTTTATATTATAGAAAACAATTAAAAGCAATTGTTATGGGAGATATGGGGAAAACACTTAAAAGTGATGCATCATCGCGAAGGAGAGCTTCATTGTAGTCTTGAAACCTCTAACAAATCAGAAATAACTATGCATATCCTTCGCAACTTAATTATGTCTAATTATTATAATTTTAAAATTGGCCCTATGATACGAACAACACACAAATTAAAGTTAAAATCATTTGACAGGGTTGGCGAATCCTATCGTATTTGCGTGCCAAAAAATTGAGAATATTTATCAAATTGCTTACGTGCTGCAGATACACCTATAAAAATAGTTGAAAATCAGCATTTTATGAAAGCCGACTGTGTAATCTGTATCATTAATTCGATTTGTTGTTGCTCAATGCTTGCTGAACGTGTTATTCTAATTGGGCTTAATCAGCTGTCGACATAGTTTGCTGGCAGTTTTCTTAAGAGTTCGTCTCAATTATTCAAATTAAATGAAGTCTCTACACTTTAACTAATTGTATTTCATGTGGCACGTGTATCTTGGCGCATGTACATCATCTTCACCATTCCTGTTCTCTGATGGCGCGCGAGCATTTATTTGTTCTGGCGACCAATTATGCAAGACGGCAAGCGAGACGTGGGCAAATACTACAAATAAAACGGAACGAGAGTGAAAATTCAAATTATTTCTTGTTACATAGTTAATAAAGTTTATAAATTCAAGTTCAAAAAAATTACTTCGTAATACCGCCGCTGTTAATGATTGGAGGGTTCTTTACCACAATATATTTGTTATTTCTTGTACATATGTTAACTGCAAAATTCTTAAATTACTTTGTTATTATTAGTATTATTATTCTTGTCTTTTTCGCATTCTAACAGAATGACTTGACTGTAATGTACATGCAATCCGCCAGGTAACTTACAGTACTACTGTCATGATTGAGATAGAAACTTTTTGACTATGTGACACGTGTTCAACAAAACAGACTTCTGTATTTTAGGTACCAAGATCCCCACATCCAAATTGTCCACACCTCTCTTCAGAACCTTACGCACTTTCCCAGTTGCAGATACCATTATGTGAACAATTTTGATGGTCTCCAGATATATTATTATTATTTTATTATTAGTATTTATGAAAGTATTCTTAAGCAACTAACGATGTGAATGTATATTGTAAGTTTTATTAGTAGTTGTCTATCACTGGGGTGCAAACCTTCTCAAACTGAGGATCTAAAGGTATTTTTCTAGTATGCTACAGAAACGCCTGTACATTTTTTTCTCAGATTTGCTTTCCGCGCGAAAGTAAACGCTTCAACCACTCCCTCTTTGCCTTCGTTCTCTGCAAATGACACTGGCGGCGAATCTCTGAGCTCTAAATTAAATTAAAAATACTAACCTATTGGCGAATCGCCTAACTTTTGTCATCGAAGATGCGGACTGTCGTGTTTTCGAGGAGGAATACAGAGCTCCGATTTTTCTTCGTGCTTGCTTACTTGAGAGGAAATGAATATTATTCAAGAATGAAGGGTGAGGGGGGTGAAAACCCCTTCTTTCACAGGTCGCCGTTCGTTTGCCAACGATGCCAAAATTAGAGCTCAGATTCACTGGCGTGTTTCGGATAGAAAATACAACTGAGAAAAGAACTGTACCCCTGGTACTGGTCGTTTTCGAAGAAGTACTTTGCTGCTGATATCGGACGATATGGAAGATCCGTCAGTTGTATCGAAGATATATACGGCAATTCACCGAGAAGGAACTAAATTCGCTTGACGCTGGACCATATGAACACATTTAGAGCCCGACATGAGAGGTTACATGCTCTCAGGCGCAGGCATAGGAGAGAGAAGTAGAATAATTTATATTTGTGAGAGTACTTAAAACAATTCCTTATATACATATTTTTGTACAAATGAAATTATCAGACGTGTAAACTTTTAAATGTCTGTAATAAGATGGAACCTCGAATGTAATTTCCCAGTGCGGACTCATGTGTGAATGTCTGTTCAACCCCTCCCCGAGGTTAGAGCCGTTGCTTGCCCGTCTCTTAGCCCCGTAACCTCTGGTTTCGTTATGGTTCCGCGCTGTTGGGAATCCGACGCGTGGGTTGATGTGCGCCTCCCAGCGCTTCGAAACTCTTCAAACGCGCTTCGAAGCCGTAAGAAACACTGGGGGGAAAGGGAAGAGGCCTGCGATCTTCCATCGCGGCGTCGGTGGCAGGTGGCCGCCGCCTCGCAGCGAGGACCTATCAATTTTGACGACGCGTAGGGGGGATGGGATGGCGCTTTGGGCGACGCGAGGCCTGGCGCGTTCAGACAGTGCTGGGCGCCTCCTGGACATCAGCCAGAGCGCGATAAGTGCGCGAATGCCCGCGCTTTCCCAACCTCATGCGTCGGTGGCGGCGTTTAGGGGCGCGTTTTCCTGTTTCGGACGCGGTGACGCTTTTCAATTTATTTCTGGAATTTCTTCGAATTTGTCTATGGGTGGTTTTCGGTCGTGCGATCCCAAACGACAGCGGAGGTGGCGTACGTGACCGAGCGACGTCTCCAAAGATATCTTATCCGACGATTCAAGTCGACATGTCCAGAAGGCGGATGCGATCAGTTTTACTAAAAAATGTGGAATAATTTTAATTTTCCATCCTTGTATATGGGATTGCTAAAAAAATAACTATTTTGGTTTCGTTGTGTATTTCTTTCTCGTTTTCCTAGATCCTCATTGTTTCCTTATGCTGTGACGAAATCGTATTATTGCTGGCCGTCACGAAGGTTTCCGTCGCCAAAAGGGTGGGCAGAGGTTTGGTCCATTCCCTTGAGCGATTTCCCTGTCTCCAGGGAGCAGCACTGCCAGGAAGGACAATTGCTGTGTTAACGCAGCCATAACTCTATCCTCGCGTTGTTCTTTCTTATTTTTGGGCTGTAGCTCCTACGACGGAGCCTGGAACTTCTTTTTCGCGATCGTTAATTTCCATTCGTGACGAGTGTCCGCAGCGATGACGTTCACCTTGAGAGCAAGTTCTCGGTGTTTCCGCGATGTGCGGAAGTGTTTCGACCCGGCTTCGTTTTCGGACTCCTCCGCTTTCTCGTCCAGAGTCACGATCGTGGAGATTTCCTCTTCCCGAGAAAACTGCTACTTAGAAATAAAAAATGGGCTCTTGTACATTGAGAAAAACCTATAGGTACAAGAACCCTACAATTGGACGTGAGATCCAAAATGAAGAGAAAGGAAAAGATTGGATATGTCATTGAGCTTGTGGTTCGCATACTATAAATGTTGGAATGTCGCATCCAAACGTTTGGAGAAATTTAGTCAACCAAAAGAAAGAATTGTCAACAGTGTTCGAAACACTACACTAATTTTACAAAATTGAAACAAATGATGTGAAGTATATAAAAAAGTATTTGTATATTTAGAAGGCAAACGAAATTGAACCTTTCAACACGTGAACAACTTACTGCGAGGAATTTTAGAGCTAGTTCTCTCGTATGAAATACTGCGGGTCCCGACTAAATTTAGCATACTTAATGTGAAAATTATTTCCTGTCCTCAGACAAACAAGACTGTTGTAATGATTTCTCTCGTAATCATTTTAGTACTCGTTCTCACGTGCTTTCTTTGTCCCCTTCTAATTGGCGTCGCCAGATCTGCACAATGATTTTTTTATTTGTGGGGTAGAGATGCTTGTGCAACATAGTAGCCAATGTGTCGTTATTTTTGTACACATTGTTCCTCATTATTTCAGAGAAATTTTTTCCTTTGTCTTCATTTTGGATCTCATGTCCGTACCGTTTCTCGTGTGTTTTGGTTTCCGTTGTGTAATTCTATAATCCCATTCCTCTAAATCTATTTATCGCTAAATCCCCTACTCGTCAAGCGTAGCCGGCAGTGTTGGCTTGGAACGGTTTTTAATGTTTTCTCTTAACATGAAGTACCTGTTAAACTCACAGAACGGGAACGAATCGGCTGGTACGAATTACATTGGAGTATTCGCGTGTCAAGTTTTCTTTTTTTCGGTTTCGGGAAATCTGCATGAAACTAGTTTTTCCGGTTCATTTTCCAAGTCTCTTGAAAAACGAATGCATTCATGATTATTCAACATATGTGATTTATGGTGTCGGTAATTTTGAATTTCGTTTCCCAGAATGCATAAGCATGCTCTAGCAAATGTTTCGTTCTTGCCCTTGGGACAATATGTACGAAAAACAGGTGTGCCTTCTGTACTGATATTTTCGAGCGGAATGATGTTTTAGAGACTCGGGCAAATTTATGTGGCGTCTTCCGGTCAGGATTGAGTTCTAAATTTTTCCTATTGACACTGCATTAAAATATTAGGGTCCTACAGTACTTGTTTCAGTACATTCAACAAGTGTATAGCACACGCTGCGTTTCGGCCGTACTTTACTTTCTATTCTTACATCCTTTGGGCATCTATGTTCAGGATAATACTTATATTAATTTGTTCTGGCTGTAAAGTGTGAAGTGTGTGTGAATCCAGCTCTGAAATATTTAATACATCGAGAAAAAAGCTATTAATCAATTAGCAAAGAATCTGAAGTATTTTAGAAATCATACCTTTTGACCTAAATTAAAGTTTCATACATCGCGAATTTGATATTAATTGTTAAGGTCGGGGGAGGAATTAAACTACGTGTAAAAGTTATACGAAATAGAATTCGCCGTAGTTGAAGTTAAGAATACCTCGATTATTTGTCAAGTGTGGTTTATAATTCTTTAAATATATTTTTGTCTAGAGATACTAGTGTCGAAAGATTTGAATCAATTTGACTCATAATTTCATTCCAACTAGCCACATTTCACTCTGGTGACATTTAGTTCGAATAATATGAAGAAATTTTTTCAAAGTAAAAACTAAGGAGATTTAATGTTTTTTCGAAAATGTCTCCATCCATATATCCGTGAAATGAATGTAATAAATTGAAGGCTGTCCCTTAAAACTCTCACGCTTGGGGTTTTAAAAGTGGAAAATGTTGAATTTTGAAATGCTTGTGTTCACTTGCTGAATTATGTGCGGGACTGCACTTCCCTTGCATAGTCTCGCTGGGTAAGTTGGCCTCGTGCCACGCACTCTGCCACGGCGTCTGTCGCCGTCTGGAGATGCTCCTGGAGTCGATGCGATATGGCGATTGCCTCCTAAATATGGTTCGAAGAGTGGCCTGTCTTTCCATCTTGAGATTTCGTCAGCCACTTCTCCTCTGCTTTCTAGGAACGCCCTGTTTGTTTTGACTGGGAGTAGAGGACATTCTAGGAATGTACCCCAAGTCGTAAGTTGACTTAGCATGGACAGCGGATAGTAGTTACAAGGAGTTTCAACCCCCCCCCCCTCCTAGGAAGCAAGTTTTCTTATATCAAAATAAGTAAAATTGTGAGGGTTTTTTTTTCGAGAGATTGTCGCGAGAAATGTTTCCGAATATCGGGTTTACTTTCTGTAAACAGACATAACTTGAATATTGCTTCCATGTTGTATTAAATACACCGACGTTGCCATAACAAAGATTATCCCAAGAGAATTTGGTTCGATAAAAATATATCTACGGAAAAGACAGAATAAGTTCGGGATTAGATTTTTAATTTTGATGATGAAATTTCAAATTCTTTCGATTTATCTGACAGAAATGTACAATCGATTAGTCCATTAATTGACGAAATATGATGCATTTGAGATATGACGATAGTAAAATCTGTTTGCCAGCTTTTGTATCTGCATTTTGCGGATTGTATGAGGTGAATGTGGTGGGATAAATTGAAGGGGAAACGAGTGTTCCTCGAGGAAATCTCTCGCAGACCAAATTCCAGTGGAATCCACGAGAGATTGATCTACGGCTCAAGTGTATGAAGATCTGATGATTGATTTTTTGAATTTTCCCCACTCTTATCGCATTAAATGTTCTACACACGCAGTGAATCCAATGCATCCGTTCCACTCGAACGTCTGGCATTCGCGCATTTAATGAATTCATCCAATCACTATCTCATCATCTTCCTTAGTCAACCGAGAGAAAGAATTGTCAACAGTGTTCGAAACACTACACTAATTTTACAAAATTGAAACAAATGATGTGAAGTATTTAAAAAAGTATTTGTATATTTAGAAGGCAAATGAAATTGAACCTTTCAACACGTGAACAACTTACTGCGACGAATTTTAGTGCTAGTTCTCTCGTATGAAATACTGCGGGTCCCGACTAAATTTAGCATACTTAATGTGAAAATTATTTCCTATCCTCAGACAAACAAGACTGTTGTAATGATTTCTCTCGTAATAATTTTAGTACTCGTTCTCACGTGCTTTCTTCTTCCCCTCCTAATTGGCGTCGCCAGATCTGCACAATGATTTTTTTATTTGTGGGGTAGAGATGCTTGTGCAACATAGTAGCCAATGTGTCGTTATTTTCGTACACATTGTTCCTCATTATTTCAGTTGCGACTCGCCCCTTCATCGCGACACCCGTCTCGGCATCGGATCGGATCGTCCCTTTCTCTTTGCATTGTCGACAAGGCCGCCGCCCAGAGCTCTCTTCTGTTCCTTCTCGCCCTTTATGTGGCTCAACCTTTCGCCCTTCCACCTGCATAGCGCCGTGGTCGAAAGATTTCATTCAGCTTTCTGCCGCAACGCGACGGAAACACTTTATTTTCGGCTTGCATTGTGGAGCGCGTCCAAAGTGCACCATCCATTAGGCATTGTTGCTGTCNGGACAGTCGACCCCATCCGCAAGACCCGAGCCCATCAGTCCCGTTGCACTTGCCGCGCTCCACAAAGGGGCGCTTTGTGACGTTAATATCCCATTTTATTTAGTCCCGAGGGCGCGAGATGCAAATACTGCTCTCCTCAAGGTTGGCGGTGCGGTAATTTAGAGCCCGTATATCATTTGTAGAAAGGTTATGAGAACTCAGAGATGCTGAACTTGGAGAATCCGGAGTTGAAAGAGCTGTAGATTCAACATCCTCGTGTTCTGCTTACTAAAGAAAAGCTATATTTATTATGCAGAAATATTATTTTAATTTTAAATAGATCCCTAATGAATCTTTGATGCCAAGTTTACGCGATATTCTAATATTTATTTTTATTACGTTGACTTTCTACGTTCATCGATGACAATTTTTTCGAAGTACTGTTGAAACGGGCATTTCTCGCTCATTATAATAAATGTGTAAATATGAACATCCGTGAATCATCTTACAATGTAATTCAGTGTACTTGTAACAATGTGAAGAGTAATACGTCCATATCAATGTACTTATATTACAATTAACTTCTGAACGCTTTTGTATTACCGGAATACGTGACCCGTTGATTGAATTTCAGACGGCGATTGTTAAATTTGCCAGATTTTCTTGCATCGTCGTCGACCATCAAAGCGATTTTATGGAACTTTCGCTTTCATGACACACATGACGTACCATTTTTACATTTCTATTATTGAAGATGAAAAAAAAAGAACATTTTCCTTTGGAACTTTCCTTATCAAACTCCTGAATTCGGTGAGAAGTAGACGTATTAATTCTGCGGCCGCAGTGGCCACAGCACAGAATTGAGAAGAAGTTGATTCATTAAATATGGCACCGTAAACCTCATTCCCGGTATCATTTCGCACATATTTCATACACATTCAGACGTGTGTCTGAAGCGGCGGACATTTATTACTGCTAGATTCCATCTTTCCCTTTCCGCTCCGGAAACATCGACTAATCGGCCCGTTGCTCTTGGGGCGGTCGGAGAGAGGTCGCCGGAGTGAAGGCTACGCGACCCTTTGGCCGCTTGGAGTTTCTCAGAGCGTACTTGGCTCCTTGCGTGGTTTTTTAATTCATGCTTCTCCTTCTGCTCGAAGCTAATTTTTAATGTTGCCGCAAGTTATTTCGAGGCCTCGCGGCCGGCCAGAAATAGCGAGTGCGCCGGTGGTGGTTGATGGTTCGCGCGCCTGGGGCTCTGCTCCCGCTGCCCTGCGCGCTCGCTCACCCTATACGCCCCCTCTCCCTTGCATCCCTTCGCTAGTCGGCTGCTGTGTTCGTCGATCTGTGCAGCGTGGCGAAGCGTTGAATCACGCTTCGGGACGATCTGCTCAGGGCCTCCTCATCCGCCCCTTGCTAAGAATGGTGCAGAATGAGGAATGTGGTTAGCAAAAGTGAGACGTAGAGGTATATTGAACCCCCGAAATTGGGGACGATATATAGACGAGGAGGAGGCATACCAAGATTCCGAAGAATTTGTGATGAATCAATGTTGGTGCGGGAGTAGCGAGAATGAGGGTAGGGGAGTTTCAGGGTGGTAGAAGTACTCGGTCACTACGAGTTCGGGACGGGCGGTCTGAGGAAAACGGGAAAGGAGCAAAGGAACTAGAACATAATTAAGAGAAAGAAGATAAAATAAATAAGGAAAAGTGATAATATTAAGAGAGAATAACCAGTAAGGCATGTAAACCCTGGTAATAGCTATGGGCTTAGGTTAAGGAGACCTATAAGTAAAATGAAAAAAGAAAAAAGACCCTTATTGATCCGGACACCCCCAACGAGTCAGTTGTCACATATATATTCTTGTTTCTTTTCCTGTATTTCCATACTATATTTCTCCGTCCTGAAAGTTGCTCCATAGTTTTTCTACTTTCCGTCCTTCCTGGACTGCGTCCTATATAATTTATACATTCTGTCCCTAACCAGCGTGGAACTAAGCACATTATCTATTGTCGCACTTGGCTTAATTTTTGTTTGTTGTGATTTTTTTCAATCATTTTTCTACATTTCCTCGAAAATTTTATTTTCGGCTCCACGAGTCAGTTTGAATTTATTACTATAATCCAGCAGCCTACGAAAAGAGTTTTAAAGATGCTGTAATACAACGGCTGCAGCGATAATGATGTACAACATCTAGTATTCACCTTGTGTGATCAATATCGGAAGCAAGCCCTATTGAAAGATCTCATATGTGCAGTGCATACTAAGATATAACATAACAATGTTTGAGTAAAAAGTGAGGGTATTTACCAGTGTCACTATCTGTAATATCTATATCTAAGTGTACTTCATGTTAATGAAGCAGAACGATATTATCTCCTACAATTTTAATTATTCTTTTATTACAAAACAGACATGTTTCGGGGAGCCTTCCCCATCATCGGTGTTCCACAACAATAAACAAAATAATTAATTAATAAATTGTGGAAGGTAATATCATTCTGTTTCTTTCGCACGCATCACAATTTCCTCAAAATCCTTTTTTGCCGCATTTTCGAGATATGTCGCTAACGCAGTGAAATGCCTCTAACATTTCGCTACTCATAGTCCAAACACACTTTACTCGACGTAGAAGCCATGGCGCAAAACGACGTATTTCGCGCGTCAGTTCTTGAGGTCTCTTCCAATCTGTCTTCGTGCCTGCGTGCTTCTGCCTTGAAAGTGGCTCATCAGGGCTCCGTTATCTACCGGCGACCCTCTCTCTATCACGCACGCCGCTAGTTTGCGGGTCGCTCAATAACTGTTCGAGCTCGTCATTGGAAATAGTGACACTTGTCCGCACTCGCTCGTGTTCTCTGGTGAAGAGGGGGACCTGTGGTATAGCGGTCGCCTTCTCTCTCTGGTGACGCTGGTTCAAACCCCGTTCAGTAGATTCAAGGAATAGTGGCTAATGAAAGTTGAATTTACAGTGGGTCTGCGACAGGTTTTAAGTGCCAATTAATTCAGTTATCGATTTTTTTTTAATTTTGTGGTTCTTAATTGGTGGGGACGACGACGACATGAGCTATGTTGGAAAAATGAAAAAATATATTGCTCTCGAAGGAATATTTTTTCGAGCCAAACAATATAAGAAGCTTTTTCAGTAACTTAAGATATCCCAATATCTTGCGATGAAGGAACAGTTCAATATATTTTTGTTAAGTTTCGTTGTTGGTGAGGGGGAGGGTGGGTCTTCCGTTTCCCTTTCACTCCACCGTATCGCTTCGTGTCTTCGGGTTGAGAGCGTCCTCCCGGCGTCAGCTGTGAAACCTTTCGGAGTATCGCTCACCCTGTAAGTATCCGTACGAAAGCTTTCACATATCTTTGTGGAACTCCAAACAGGTTATCACCGAACATTTCGGACGGAAATATTGTTTCCCGGCGCCGAAGGAAGAACTTTCATCAATTATAGACTTCGTGTTGAATAAATGAATAAATAAATATTCGACGATTTTTCACTTCCCTGGCTCCCTTGTGTGAGTCGTCGGTATTGTTTATATTAGCGATAAGATTCTTGTGTTGCATAACTACCCGACGTGACTCAAATTCGAAAAAAAAAAAAAAAACTGGAAACAACTATTACTAGACATTTAACATTTTAAAACAACTATTACATAAAGAATTTGTACTTGCATTTTTAAATAAACATGTAACAAATAGCATCAATATTCGAAGAAAACTTGGCACTGAGGACTGATACGTTTTACGCTCCTGAGGGTGTTGAACAAAACCTGTCTACCGATCTGGATTTTTTTGAGCTTATTTTGCCCGGCGTTGCGAAGTTTCTTATATAATATTCTAATTTCATACGTTCGTTTCTATATCTCTACTTTCGTGATTAAATTATCAATTATGTTAATTTCAGAAATTAAATACTACGAAGGAAACCTACAAAAATAGTTATAGTTTTCAATATTATCTGCTAATATGAACGTAATTCCGAATTTTTTTCAAATCCAGGCCGAAGGAAAATACACTTTTCACAGAATACTTCATAAACAAGGCGCATAAATAAGATCTCTAAATTCTTTAGCTTTCATTTAACTTTTAGGTTATGTTCTTGAAAACAATGTTAATAATAATAATAATATTAATAATAAAAATTTATTAATCTGCAAGTGAGCAATGCTTGGTGGCAGATGGAAAACATAATAGACATACCTCTGATAGACATAAAAACATAAAAGACAATGTTCTTCTTTACATTTCGGTCCCGTAGATTACACGATGTGGATTGTCCGCCACAAATAACGCAATTGAACTGTGGTGGACACATTAATAAGCTTTGTATTCAACAGTCATGCGAGTGAAGATTCACATCTACGTAATCAGCAGCCAATTTTAGTTATTTTTGTGCTCTTGTAATTCATCAATACTAACCATACTTTACATTTTAGTTGCAATAAGTTTCCTTTGAAATTTCAAATAATTTCATCAATAGTACTCTTTTATTAGTATAGATGTCGATGTAAATGTGTTTTCGATTCTTTCTTAATGAGGAGTCTCTCGTCGTCTGCTATAATAATAACAATAATAAGAAGGAGTATGTACATCACGCGATAATGTGAAATAAAAACAAATCTTCGCCCAAATATCTATAAAATACACACACACACGGAATAAAACGCTTAGAAAATTAGTACACAATAAACGAAGAGAATAATACATCTAAGAAATTAAAAAAATTAAATTAGGTCCATACGTGTGTATATTCACATGCGTACAGAAACACATTTTTACTTACAAACAGATACAGACACACACTCGTACGTACAAGCACGCTTCAAATTACAACATATGCTATTACTCATCCTACAGCCTTAATGTAAAAATAATTGCTATAATATAATTAAAAGAAATTAATAACTGTAAAAATAACGCCAAAACAGTATTGCTGTAAACAGTCACGCGTGGTTGTGATGGATTTCTAGTAATATTAAGTCCAAGTGGAATTTTTAACTGGAAAATGTGATATCCGACTATTTAATCGCCCATAGGAAGCACTTAGTGTTGATGGTGTCATTTCGCATGACGCGGACGTCAAGAGGGCGCGCGCGTCCAACAGATGATTTCCGGCCGCGAGCGCGACGTCGTTACTTCGTGGCCGAGGATTTAGTTGATGGCGAGAAGTTGCCAAGGCGGAGGTCGAACCTTCGTCCGATGTCAGCGTGCTGCTCATCACCAAGTCGTTCCGGGTTCATTTCCCGGCGGAGCCAGAAAAACATTTGTAGCTTTTCACATTAATGTCCCAGTTCCCAGCGAACCCCCTTCTAGTATCAATAACTATTACTATTAACCACTTTTATTAACCAAGCTAACAGACTCACCTACTAACCACCCACCTCCTTTCGCTGCATGTAGATAAGTTTCAATAGCACGCTACATTTCCCATCTACAAAAGCAATAAAAAACCTTTTTTCCTTAATTCTTGTCTGAAGGCTGCGACCAGCTGATAGCGACGCGGGGGCTGAGGAATGCGGTAACATTTTTGATTGAGAAAGACGTTTACTCCTGAAGAAACTTTTATCGGGGTTAAATGAGGAAAAAATTAGGTTAGAGGGAAGATATATTTGTGTACTGAAGGTTCTTTTGAAGACTGCAGATTCTGCGAGCGTCATTCGCTACTCCGTGAAATATTTATTGGTGAAGTTTTCAGCATGATCCATTGTTTTGTGAAAAATTTAATGGATGGTTAGTCGACTGTGTCGTCTTCCATTTCCAAAGTGGCACAAGACTTTGGGAGTAATTTAGCTTTGCATGATCCGTGAAAAGCAATCAAAGCTGTAATTTGCACGTGTGTGTGAATATTGAGAATCCGGTGTTTGAAAAAAAAATCACTCTACTCCAATATGCCCAAGCACAGTCGTAAGGAAAAAGCGTGCCAAAGACGACGATCGTTTCAATTCGTTTGCTGTATTTGCAAATATTCATTTTACAGAGGCTACTCATCAACGTAGAACAAATGAACCCCGTGCTACGTAATTTCCTCTCATTGAAACTCCCGTACATTCGAATGCGGAGGATCAGCTCTTTTGATGACAATGGCTTCTTCGCGGAATGAGTAATTTCTTTTGTTGTACGCCGAGACACATTTCCTTATGAGAAACAATGCGACTAGCGATTAACTTCGGATTTCGGGATAAACTTGCCTAGCTTGAAATATCCATAGACATTTGAGTTGCTTGATTGGCGGGTTAATTGGGTTTTGACACTCCCGTGACGCATGCAAGTTCTGAGTTCGCGAAATTTTCTGTTCGCTTCGCGTGGAACATTTCGAATGACTCCCAAGCGTAACAAGATCGCCAACTGTGATGATTTCGTTGCGTTAAAGCTCATTTCATGTTTAATTCAATGTCTGCGAAGGAGACTCCCACGCCGAGAGATAGCATGCCTTGTATTTCGAGTCTTCTGGTACTTGAGACTCGAATACCATGCCATCTTTCTAGTCTTCGGCGTCGGGAATATTGGATTGCGAGCGGGTTCCACGTCGGCCATAGCAGTCAATTGCTTTCTTAGGGTACGATCATGTTGGAGCGACGATCTGCGATAAGAGGAAAGGGAAGAGTAACGCGACGCTAAACTTCGCGTGAAAAAGAAACCTTCACGTGATAACAAATGAGGGCGTTTATGTCGGCTACGCGAACAGCGCTGCGACTAACGATGAAAGAAGCAAAAACCTTTTGGTACGTTTTCTTCGCTCTTATCGAAGCTAGGGTCACCATTGTTGTTACGGCTTCGAGGTTTTGTAACATTGTTCTGCGATGGATTTTGAGCAATTGGTAATAGTTGCGTACACCGAAGAGTCGCATTGTGGGGCAAAAAGGATTAAAACCACAACAGACGATGTGGCTAAGGAAATTAATTTAACAAGGAGGTTATATTAAACGATCAGCTGAACGCAGGTTGAGGGACTTTAAGCATCCACGCATGCGCAGATGTGTCAATGACGACGACTATAAAGGTAGTCGTGAGGAGTCGCACCACTCGCTTCTCTGCTTCACTTTTCTCTTTGCTCGTATCGCTGATCGTCGCTCCAACATAATCGTACCCTTAGGTAGCAAACCAGTGCGGATTGCGATGTAGCGAACTAGGTATATTTCTTCGCAAGTTTACGTCAAATTTTTTTTATTGTTGTATTCGTAAATGTGAAATGTAGCGTGCTATTGAAGCTTATCTGCAAGGAGTTATAGGAGGTGGGAGTTAGGTCGAGGGCTATTGTTAGTAGGTGGATCGATTAGCTGGATTTACCAACAACTTGGCCCACATGGAGGTGTTTGTAGAAGTGGTTAGTTATTGATACTAGGAGGAGCTGGATAGAGGAAGGAAGGTTTGCTTTTCAGTAGTCACAGCTCTATGAACTGGGACATTAATGTGAAAAGCTACACAAAAATTCTGGCCCCACCGGGAATTGAACCCAGAGTAAGCAAGCATGCTAACATTGAGTCACATGTATAATGAAATAACATGTCAACAGGTTAGTGAATCCACATGGCTGCAAAAAAGTGTAATTTTTAGTCAACATTTTTATAAAATTTTGATGGGTTCATCTTGGAGCAGTAGTAACAGTCTTCGTATAAGCCCTTCTTGATATAACACCCAGTGCGTGAAATCAAAAGAGAGATTAGCTCAAAAATCACAATTTTTTAATTTTTTACCATTATCTAGAGGACTAATTTAGTTTTATGTATTGATTATACTAGAAATGTTTATCCCTTTCTACCCATCACAACTTTGCCAGTGAATGAGAAAGCGATTATTCATAACTTACTTTTTGTCGCACATATCGACGTGTATCTCCAGTTTTATTTTAGGACATGGCATGAACATGCGAAGAATGTGTTAGCTAACGATTCTCTCGTCAAATGTATTTGAATTTTTTGTGCCGAGGATAAATGTTTCGTCCTTCAGGTTTTACAATTTCGCTACTGGTGTTATCTTTGAACTTTTAATCCTGCCTCATCTTTTCCATAGACTAAAAACGTTAAGGATAGTGAGTTGAATTTTGGACCGACATTCCTCCGGAAGTTTCTTTTTTTGATCGAACTTTCTGATAACCTTCTCCGCGTTCTTTAGTATGAAGTTACATAGAAAAAAGTATTACGTTAGTAAATTATGCACCCTAATGTAAACTTTGAATGGATAATTTTTATAATGTGCCTCTTAAAGTAGAAAATGCTGTATGTGAATATTAGTCATATATTTATTAATTTCATATCCGGCATAATGAGTGAAGAGGTTCAGGCCATCAGGCATGTTCCTTCACCTACATGATCGGGGAAGTAATTGGGAAGGAGAGATGTTGGGTTTACGAAAATAGTGAGGTGCCCATCCGCCGTGTGTCTGGAGTAGGTAAGGGATACCACAACTGATAACTTCACCGAGCATCGAAGTTTAATTTTCCATTTTTTGATTGAATTTGTGTTCTCCCAATTATTGTCCATCAACTAACTATTTTCTCTCTTAAAAAACATTCCTACGTTTCGACCTAAAAGTGTCAATTATGAAGATAATTTTTATTTCACAAAATTTCTTTCTACGTAATACGAAATTGGATTAAATTTTGTAATGATGAAATTAAACAATAATTAACTAAATTCGTTTAGTTTTCCACTCCCAGCTAATTGAATGAATATTATATCGGGATGTTTTGTGTTTGTCTCCTGTAATTGAATTCAATTGGTACTCGACTCTTACTCGTCGCGTGCTCAGATTAATGATTTTCTTTCGTACACACCACTGGAAGCTTTGTTTGCTGACAGACTTACAGCCTCCGAACAAATATTTCTTATCTCCAGACCCAGGTGAAGTTCCTTCGCTTGAATATTTGACCGAAGCGCAGAAGCTAGTTATTGAATTGAGGTTACGGTCTACACACGGTTGTTGCTTCGGCTATTTTTGTCGTGATAATTATTTTCCAGAAAATCTATACGCTCGTACTTTCAATAATACTATTGATTAAACATCTTGTGCAAGTGATAAAACTTGCTTTTAAACTATTTATGTCGATGTACCAGCAAACAACTTCAGGAAGAGTCAATTCTCATTGCCTGGTTTTTCTTTATCATCTTAAACGGAAAACAAATTAAAGGAATCACATTGCGCTGTTAATTATCTCGTATAATTGATTTCGAAGAAAAATTATTTCTATAATTCTACTGAGGCAGGCTGTTCTTTTCATCTGCTCTGACTTCGTGTGTATCGGCGGATGTTGGGGGCACTGTCACTCCGTATTCCCGTTCGTTGTACGTCTTTGTATCCTTCTTGACGCCGTCCGAGTCCGAGTGACGCTGTCTGTATCAGGACGACAAAGACCTTAGGAATTTCACGATAAAAGGTCGTGAAAATTAAGTTCCTTCGCAATTTTTCAGTTTTCATAGGCCTTTACACAGCCTGTTTTCGGTTTCACATTTTCGCTCATGATTTTAACGCTTTTTCCGAAAGTACGTAACGTGGCATTTTGTTTCGCGTACTGAGGCTCGTTATTCCACCTCCTTTACGATTTTTGAAATACCTAGTTCGTCAAATATTAATGTAATTAAGTAAAGGATTCACACCATTATTACTTACGCCATCCAGTCTGCATAATGGAAAGCTTAAAATACAGTTCGTTCAATGACCTTTCGATGCTTAATATATTTTTGTTTTTGCATTCTTCCGGAAGGTAATGGAGTTCATTTTGTTCTCCACGTTTTTTCACCATCGATTCTATACAGTATTGGCGGCAAAGAATATATTGAGATGTAATGAAAGAGGAACATTTTTCTCTTTCATCTGTCGTTAAAGGTGCGCCCCGCAAAATGAGGGAGTGTCTCTTAGCGCTTTGTGCGTCTCGCTCGTGTAGTAGTGCGAGATTATCGGCTGCAGAAAAAGACCCTGTTTTTCACCGCATCGAGACTGAAACTGGAGTTGCTGCAAAGTGATAGCAGCGATCTTTCGCTTGAAGAATCATTCCGTGTCCTCTTGATTTATGTGTGTTAAATAAATTTCGTAACTCTTGCAAAGCTGAATTTTGTGAGCGGCTCTCATTTAACCTACTTACGACTGCGTGGAGGACAATAGACTATTTTATATATTAGGTGACGGTGAGGTTTTGAAAGAGTTTTCAATTATGGAGGAAAACATTGTGTGTCTTTCTACATTATTTATTTCAGAAAGCTTTCTCGACTGCATAGCGGCCCTCTTCAGGGATTCTTGTGGCAAAGGAATGACATTGATTGACATTTTTACTCTCCGAAAGCGAGCAAGCAAGGGACTATCCCATCAATTTCGACGAAGGACCCTACGGCAGAGGCAGATTTCTTCTCCGAATTCGAAATATAGCAATTCACAACTTATCACGAATAGCGTCTAATAATTGATGTTTAATGATTATAAAGCGCTTATTAGCTGTCATTAGCCTACGCTCCCATCCTGTCATCTATTTGGAGATCCCGGCAACAGTGACTTCCACCCGGCACGCCACTTCGACGCAGAGTTAGTCGAGGTACTAGTTTGTTTGTTTGCTCGTTATATAAAGATCGCGATCCAGAAGCTCAGAAAGACAGTTATATAGGCAATTTCTTCATCTTCTTTTTCTTTGATATTGCGCTAAGAGAAGTGTTACCCTTGACTCGGCCCGAGAGCGAGGGAAGTGGTCGTTTTCTTTGGTAATGACGTTATTTCCCAGAAGACTCGCTGCAGGCGTAAAGCCCGATACCCCGCTCCTGGGAAAGTTCGTTCTCCGTCACCAGGGAACCAGAGCGGTTCCCACGCGGAAGCGCCGATCATTCGAATCACCTGGGACCTCGACCCTTCACCAACCATCTCTTCCCCTGTCCATAACGGAGTGGAAGCTTCCTTCTCGGAGTGTGTCAACCGAGTCGTCGTCGTTCTCCCCCCCTCGCTGTGTACGTCGCCGGTTCGGGGGGAAGAGTGTCGGGGAAGACAAGGCAGCCATTGAGTGGGCCTCGCTGCAGCGCGACCCCAGGCCGCCGCGCGCTTCTCCTGCTGCGTGCCGCGCGCCTAACCGCCCGCCCTCCGCCGCGTCGCTCGCTCCCGCGCTCGCACGCGCGCCCGCCCGCCCGCGCCGCGCCAGTCGTTGCGCGGCTGCGTTGTGCGGCTGCAGGCAGCAGTTAGGGTGACGGTCGCAGCGACGAGAGCGGTGTGCGCGGCGAGCGACCGGCGCATTCCAACGTGCAAGGTGGCGACCGAGGCGGGCGAGATGGCGCGTGGCGGCGGCGGCGGCGGCGTCGTGCACTCGACACGCCTGCGCGTCATGTGTCGCGACGCCGAGCCGCGCTTCCCTTGGCGCTCGCGGGAAGCGGCCGCCCCCTTCGTGTGGAACTGGAAAACGGTACGCGCCCCGACGCCACGCCCACGCGCGCATGGGTGGGCTGCAGTGCGATGACAGAGCTTGTTTGTCTCCGGTCGGAATTCGCGCGTTCAAATCGTCTGAGACGGCTTCTCTTTGAAAATTACTTAATAGGATATAAGGAACAGGTATTTCTGGTTGATAGAATATCCAAATCAAACTTCTTCACAAACATACGAGTTAAATATAAGCGTAGGCTTCCGCGGCCGGAGTCAGTATGAACTTGTTTGTCCTGGACAAACAGCGTCTCAGTAGATACAAGTACTAACGTTTCGGCCATCGTGCTGTGGCCATCTCCAGGGCAGTGCCGGAGTCGTACAGACCTAAGTCGCTGACGTACTCTGTCTTGGCAGAGTACGCCACTAACTTACTACAGTACGACTCCGACATTGCGCTGAAGGAGGCCACAGCATGATGGCCGAAACGTTAGTACTTGTATCTACTGAGACGCGGTTTGTCCTAGACAAACAAGTTCATATATCAGTTAAGTTTATTTTTAAAAATTTCTGAAGTTTGGCTCCTCAAATGGGTAGTCGTTCTCAAGAAATTAAAACATTTGCGTTTTGAACTGCATTGACTTACGACGCACACATTGAGGTTATCTGTAACGATATGATAAACCTCTTGGGTTTAATTTTTTGAGAACGACTACCCATTTGACAAGTCGAAAAATCGGAAATTTTTTAAAAATGAACTTGACTTGTATGTTCGTGAGGAAGTTTGATTAGGAAGTTTCGTCAATTTATTTTTTGGATTCAATTACGTATCGAAAACGATAATTCAAAAAAGTATTCTTGTACACACCGGGATGATTAAGTTCAAATTTCAGAAAAATAAACCAATCGTTTTGGTTTCTAATAAGTAATTTTCTCACTCCATCTGCATGTTGCGAATTTGCAGCCATTCGGAGACCAATCTCTAAATCCATCTTCGATGTTCTGTGTTCTTTGGGCTGGTTTTGTCTCGGACTAAACATAACAGGTTCTTTGATATTTCGCCTCTTAAGACTTTTTAATTACTGCTTTAGGGATTCTATTTTAAGTTTGTATTACATTCTGTGATGTTATATTTTGGCAATTGAGTACAGAAAGAAATAGCATTTGAGTTCCATTTTCTGTTATCATGCATAACGCATGTGACATGAATGTTCATCTTTTCCTATATCTGACTTTATGTGCTCTTACAATAAGGTCTTGAATGATCAGTAGATCAGTTCAATATTGACACCATTTCCACGAAGACTAATTTTTCTTATAGTTTATGCCCATTGGCGACGAAATATTTTTGCGGACTTGAATTTTAACTTGATTTATTGGCAATGATTCACGTAGACATTGCACCCGGTATTTTACGTTGAGACGTCACTATCTTTCACGTACTTGAAGTTATATTAATCATTTTTGTGGCATTATTGCGCTTTAGTAGATGCGTCATCTGTTTGCTCCGTGCGGAGTTACGTAAATTGGTTGGAACTGATTACAACGGTGAAAACGTCTCCGAAACGTTGGTGAGGAGCAGTCGTCTGACTCTAGTTCTTCGTGACACCTATTTGCTTTGCTTTCGCTCGGAATCCCTCACGTCGATCGTCTGCCTTTTCCTTTCGCCGCGCGGCTTCCGCTTCGGGGGCTTGTGAAACACGCTGTGAACTGGGAAGTGTCACACACTGACAGAGCCGAGCTTCGTCGTATTTTATTCGCTCATTCTTTCGAGTTTCGCACGATATGATGTAACCTCGGCTTCTTTCGGAGAGTTGTTCTGGCGGCGTCTGGGGGTTTACGTCGGGACAGCGCCATTGATGGAAAAGAAGACGGAATAATGTGTTCTAAATTAGGCGTGGAGTTGCACTGGAACATATTTGGTTGTCCCCGTCAGAGTGATAGACTCAGTCATTCTCTTTTTAATTTCACTTCGTTATTGTTGCCCTTTTGTAAAGAAAATTTGTTAAACGACCGGAAGAAGCGAACAGGAAATAATCCACGACTGATCGATCTGCTCCTTTGGATAGTAGCGTAGAAACATTTGAAACACCTCCTTTTTCATAAACCTCGAAAATATAATAATCTGTAGTAAAATGAAGTTAAATCATTCTAGATTTTTGCGAATACGTGGTAATTTCATTTTTTTAATAAAGATTTTTGTGGTCGGAACCAAGAGATGTCATGTGCTGTCCAGAAAAATTGTTCTGTTCGACATCGCGGCAACTTTTTCCATTCTTGATTTCGTTCTCGATGTATCGTATGAACGCAAAATTTGTTTCTCCAGGATCCAATTTGTGAATATTTTGAAGATAATTTTCGTTCTTTTATGTTGCGGTAACAATTTATTTTACCATTGCAATTTCGTTTCATTTGTATGTACAAATCCGGCCGTGCTTCGCACGTCAGTTCTTTGTCGTCATGATTCTCTGTACCCTTTGTTATAATTTATTGTGAACGAAACAGAAGAACCGAAATAATAACAAAATTCAAAAAGTTCCATTTTTCCTCTAACCGCTAAAAGACGAATTTCAGAAAATCCTGTGTTAGTCTCTACAATACCAATGCAAATTCTCGTGAAAATTTCTAGTTCTTACAACGACAATAATAATAATAATAATAATAATACTAATAATAATACTAATAATAATAATTTTATTGTAAAAAAGGCAGTTCAAACTGCGTATGACCACATGGAAGCCAATAAATCAATTTACTCTCCGGAAACAAGCAAGGGACCATAACATCATTTCTGATCAAGGGTCCTACTGCACAGGCGATTTTAACATTCAGCACACTCCTTAGATAACAATAAAAAGGTGGCTTCGTGTTATATCAATAGAATATCAAGAAATTTGTGTTAAACATAAAAATTTATTTCGGAAGTACGTATTATTATCATCGAACTATTTGGAAAATATTGTTCACGAAGTATTACAATAACTCTAAACTAGAGATTTATTATTTCAATAGACGCCGCCCCTAGACAGGAACCTAGAGAACCTATATCTAAAATCCGCGTCTATCGGAAGGAAAACCGGAGAAAAACCGGGGCCAGGATGGGACTACAGAATTAATGTACACAACCGTGCCTGTTGTTTTCGTCAGCGTATATGAGTGATTGACTCATTCATGCGTGACATAGTGTCTGATATTCCGTGCAAGTGGTGGGACCCCAAGCAGACGAGTCAGGTGCACTTAATTGAGCGCGATGAAGGGAGCGCTTGTGCGTCGCGGCCGTGTGACTGTGAGTGGACGCAGCGTCGGGGATGTTTGCGTTGCTGGTGCGCTCCGAGGCCTGGATCGTCTTGCTTTTGACGCATGGAGCCTGCCGAGAGGCATAATACTGTTTATACATTTTCAATGCTCTGTCAGATTTAGCGGATTGCGGCGCGAGATGGGATACTGGGCAATAAACTACCGTCGCAATAACCTCTCGAACAGATGCTACCCAGAGATTTTTGTTTGTACCGCGGCTCCGTTCGTAGATTCGCTGAAGTACGAACACGCGTCCACGGATGAAATGCTGCCGTTAAAAATGCGCTATTTTTAAGGTTCGGTTTCGAATCTGCTTGGGGAGCGTCGCGTATCGGAGAAACGGGATCTTCGTGAGGAGGCGCCCGAATTGGGCCCCAAGTAATTGAAGGGTGCGGAAGGGTCTCCTAATCCTGGGCGTGAGTTGGGCCCCAACCCTGTTCAGATAATTAGTGGTATCGTTATTTGTTCTCAACTTCCTACCCATTATAACTATTGAATCCGCCACTGCTTTTGGGCCCTTGATCGGAATTGCTGGGATGGTCCCTTGCTTGCTTCCGGAGAGGAACTTTCATTATTATCCCCCACGTGCTCACGCGCAATTTGCAACTGCCTTTTTCACAATAAAGTTTATTTATTTATTCAATATTTTCCTAATATCATGCACATGTAATATAAGTTTTGCGTACTGTGCCTTCAAAAAATGCATTTCAATTATTGAAGTATATCCTGTAATATTTATGTAGGTAACTTAATTACTTATGTTTTATTTACCTATGCTTAGTTAGTTACTTGAAAGTGTGCAAGGGTAAGATATTATTGTTGTTTATTCATATTAAACTTTTCAATGTAGAAAGTATATTTACTATAATTTTACAATGCAAGCTAACTAATTTCATGACTACTGGCCAATGGGACCGCATCTAAGTTAGACGGCTCTAACCCATTCCTTGGAAAGGGGTATTCGGAGAGGCTTGGGGACCAATTCACGCTTCAATTTATACTTAAGTTGACTCTGGAGCCCAACTCAACCTTTGCGAATGTGGCACGAGGAAACCTTCGCCAGAATTTTATCACGAATGTTTGCGAAGTCGTTTTGTCGTATAAGCGCGTAAGGTTATTCATTATTCAGACGTAGAAGAAATGCGAGTTTTGGGAATAACGTAATTTATTTAACTCGGTGTACATGCGAGGTTTGTATTCTAAACGCAAATGGCGCCTTCTCGTTTTCTTCCGCACTCGAGTGACTTAACTCATTAGAAGTGTCCTAATTTTAATTATCAAACAGATATTTACCGCATGGATTATCCCACGGAAAGCAAACAGAAGTGTACCTTACTGAGCATTGCATGGTCGATCTGTTGGAATGTTCAATGAAAGAAGTTGATTCGTTCCAAAATTGACGTACCTCAATCATTCGACTTCACGCGACATTAGCCAAACCGTGAAACTCAGTTTTGTGCAATTTTTTATATTCCATTATTTGTAAAGAATAATGTATTTTAACGTCGCGATATATGAAGGTAGGGGATTTTATCTCATCCAGCTACAACGCAAGCTCTTTCGACTGAAGCACGGGCCTTGACCGCACCGAAATGAGGGTACGAGTTTCAGTACAGGTTCTACTCATTCACGAACCGGAAACAAACTGCTCCCAGGGATCTCGGATCTGAATGTGCGATTTATGGAATTCAGTTAATCGCTAACCCGTTTTTGCCTTTTAAATAATTGGTATCATCTATGCTGAAGTTGGGGTAATGTTAAGTATTAATTACACAACAAAGCATTAATAATGTGCATTTACGTAAACCTTTAAAATTAAAATCTTTTTGAAAACCACCCTCGAGCACTTAATTCCTCTGCAATAAATTTAATGTACGATTCAGTGTCAATAAAATGTATTATATTTAATATTAGTGTGAACTTTGATTTTGATGTTGTGATCTGAAGAGCGGGATGGGTGCAGTACAGGTGCTTCTATAATTATGTTCCAGTTTCAGAAATGTATTTGTCCTGAAGCTGTTCTCGGTTCGAGTGAAGCTACCAAACGAATTGACTCTAAATGAAACTATAAAATGAAAATTCCATTTTAATACACGTCTCATATTCTGGCTTCTGTTTTAAAATTTTCGTATTTGATGATGGCGCTTCGTAAAGTAAGCGGATGAGAAGACATTAAATCCTTATGGAATTTGCCGTGAGAATCTAATTATGATAATAATAATAACTTACTAAATTATGTAATTCAACTGGGTATGAAAAGATAAAACAGGGGCTTAAACTTATTATTTATGCTTGAAAATATCAACTTTGAAGTGGTTTTTAACAAAATGTGAAGAATGAAAAAGGAATTAATATTACGTTTAAACGTTGAACTGCATTTATCCCCATTATTATTGGAGAGAAATGTATTATAATTGTCATTTTATAGTATTTTATTTCTGCTTTAACGTGTTATTGTGGGAAACTGACGCGGAAGCGCGTAATTCGTAATTGTCGCGCGCGAAGCGCGAGCGCAGTTTTGGAGAAAATGTGCCGCCGTAACCGTAGAGAGCGTATGATTACTGTTGTGTTTGTGATACTATTTCACAATTTCAAGCTTCTACATACAAAATATAATGAATTATGATCTTTTTTAAAAAAAGATTGCTAAAAGCGACCTCACACATTATGTAGGAATTAAATTTATGCTGTCGCGCTAAAAAAAAGACATTTTCATTGAACTGAAACGTTTAAAACTATGTTTGGAATAAGCGACTTCCGTTGTGTAATAATGTCAGGTCGTTTTTGTCCCTATTTTCGAGAAAAAAAATGCTCATTATATTTTGCATGTAGTAGCTTGATAGTATGAAATGTAGTCGGAAACAGTATAGTAATCATTCGCTGAATAAGAATTATTTTGTCACTCTTAAGTTTATTGGAGGAATAGATCTGACGTTGACAGATTGATGTTCATTATAAGTAGTAAAAGATTTTGTCATTTTTTTTTCATTCTGTCATTATTTATTGATGCAGAAGGCCTTTTTCTCCGCATGGTGGCCATCTTCAGTGCTACAAAAACATTTGCAAAATATAAATTACAAAATAAATATAAATTGAAACGTTCTAAAATTAATCTACCCCTTCTTCTTTGAAAAGTTAATAATTTTCAATATAATATGAAATAGTAACATGAAATGAGAAAACTGGCATCCCTGGTCCTTTGGCAAACGGTGGATGAAAGCGCAGTTGTTTCATGAAGGGTCGGATTATAGAGGGAAGTTTGAGGAATTTCCATTGACGTCACGGGTTTTCCGTGTAACGGGCTTCACTTTTTTATGGCTAATTTTAGCAGGGGCGAGGAAATATCCGCAATTTGACGATTGAGTGTGAAAATGTTGGAGTTAAGCGAATTTATTTTCTATTTCTAAACTTTGGAAATCATTGACTGTGTGGAATATGTGATTGTTTTCTGTAAGAAGTGTGGCGAAATGCGAATCTCTGGTGAGGTGTTTGAAGGCGTGAATGTGTTTATGTAGTCTTCAACAAAACTGCGTCGTTTGTCCCACGTACATACTAATGAAAGAATGACAAAATATTTTACTACTTGTAACTCTAAGTTTAGTTTATAAAATATAATAAACTCAACTTATTGCTAAAAATGGTAAAATATTACGTTTTTTTCAAACACTTCAGGTTCTTAAAAAATTAATTAATTCATAAAACCAATTTTTCACTTGTGTTTATGCAGAAAAACATGGCAAAATGTTAACTTTTTTTACGAGTTTTGTTGTGCATACCAGCTATTAGAAGTCAGGGCTCTATAATAAAATAACCGATGGAAGTAAACTCTTTCACTCGTATAAAAACGAAGGCTTCCGCGGCCGGAGTCAATATGAACTTGTTTGTCCGGGACAAACCGCGCCTTAGTAGATCAAACTACCAACGATTCGACCGTCATGCTAATCTGGTGCTCTGGCAGAGTACGACAGCGACTTAGGTCTGTACCACTCTGACATTGCCCTGAAGGAGGCCACTGCATGATGGCCGAAACGATGGTAGTTTTATCTTCTAAGACGCGGTTTGTTCCGGGCAAACAAGTTCATGCTTTCACTCGTTTTATTTCTGACGAACAGACAAAATACGGTTTTTGTGGAGAATTGCGCGTAAAATACTTTTAACAAGGAGTTCGGAATTTAAGGAGAATATTTCGCTTTCATTGCCATTGAAACTTATTTCAATAGCATCCCCTATTTTGTTGATACAGTGATAGGAAACACCACCACATCGTAAATGAAATAATGGATGAATGTAAATTATCGCTCCATTTCTTGTTACGGGAGAAGTGCCAGCATTGGGCTAGTTGAAATGTATGTGTTGAAGTTCCTTTGGCGTCAAAGATTTTAAAACATTCCAAACATTATTTTTCAAAAATCGGGATATATCCCTTCTAGAAATAAGGTTTTGAAAAATAAATGTAAGGATAATGCAATAAAAATAAATGATTCCCAAGAACAAGTAATTGCTGTCAAAGTTACTACATACTCTTCTCTCTTTTACCTCTGTATTAACTTTTTAATGGTGAAGACTAATAATAATTGGATGTATCCGTGTTGAAAAACAAATTACTCTTGAAAATGCCTCGTTACTGAAGTAGAGGTGTTGAATCAGTTGATGTGGTAATACAGCCTCCATTGAGAAAACGGGCTGTGCATTATCATTTATTCGTACTAGTAGACATCCACTATTCTGCCGCCAGGCGGCCTCCATTATCCTTAATCTGGCGCTGTATAGAACTCTTAAATGCTGATCGGGAGGGGTAAGGTCATTGTGTCACCACAGATTATAGCTCTTTAAGATGAAGATTTCTTTAATATTGCTGCAACATCAAGTATTAGAAGTTCACGATAACATTTAATTACCTTTGATGTGAACGTTGCGTCGCTTATTACCACACTTTATGCATTATGTTGTGAGATGTCTGTGGGATATTAATCTGTTTTTTGGAACTATAGATAACGAACGTATAATTTTCCGGTTTAATTACTTTCCCAAGTAAAATACAAGCTATCGCTTTAAAAATAAAATGTTCATTTGGTTGGTGGTCTGTAGACTTAAGATATTTTCTTTGATACTCTATTATGTAGAGAAAAAAATTCCTTCTGATGTTCCGATTTTATCATTTAGGACTGAAACCGTTGTGTTCAAAGAAGAAAGTCTTGATCCGTGTTGGTGAGAAGGTAATGTTCGTTTTCCTCGAAAAATTCTCTTTCTTATCCGAAAAATATTTATGATTATCCAAAATACGTGTAAGGTGATTTTGTTTTCGGGTAAAATGTAGAATTGAGGGTCAGGTAATTGCAGAATGACATCGTTCGAAATTTTAAAGAATTAAAAATCGAATTAAACGCATCTTTTTAATGGAGAAATTAGTTATATAACTTAATCTTACGTACCGAGGTATTACATTATTCTCATTCAATTCTCGGATTAATGATTCATCACTTCAGGAGCTTTTACAAATTGTCTCCTTATTGGCAATGCGTGTCTTGTGACTTAAACCTGTGATCTAAAATTCGAGATTAAAACTCGAATTGGATAATTCAAGATTTGCATTGATTTGTAAAACTTCATTTTACACACAATTGTTCACTAATTAGACGACGACTCCTACTCGGATTAGCCCTTTGATGGAGCCTTCAGACATGGGCACGATGGGTTGACTTGCTTTGTATAGAGTAATAGGGATAAGGTATTATGTCCAATAAAGCGAATAGGCCCAAAAAAATGTTTCAAATGATAATATGAACCATTCCCTATCCAGTAGCGATGAATTTTCATATCCTTACGGCTCAAAATTTTGAATTATTGGACTTCAAATTACTATGGACTTATACAGAGAAACTTTCGCGGACTTTTGTCAGGATAGCAACAAAACATATCGGCTTAACATCACAAAAAGAAACCACTAAAATATTGCAGATGTAAAGAGAAACGCAATGACGTTAAGATTTTCAAGAATAACTCACTAAAAACTAAGAAAAATCCCGTTATAAGGGAAATGGCCGCCGCATCTCGTAACAGAAGAGAATGCGACCCTCGCCAAAGAAAGAGTCAAACGACGGTTTAAATTTGTCAAGTTTTAAAATCACAAAATAATTGCTCTCGTCCAATAGTAAAAATCAGTAGAATGAATTATTAATTAATTAGAGCTCCTGTGGTGAATATGTCCAAGTTTCGTGAATAGTTGTCAACTTGACTTCAGTCAACGCAGATACTTAAGGTATTAACCTTAAGTTCCTAATCAAGAGGAAGTGAAAGAAATGTTTTCACAATGATTTATTATCTCTGAAACAATTTTTGATAGTATTGCTGCCACCTTTAATGGTTCTGCTTTCAAGCTACGAGAGAGCGCACAGGATTGCGTTGGGTTGCGACACCTTTTATTGCGTAGTCAACCCACATGTCACTTATTTCAGAATTGTTAAATTCACGAATCTATTATTGTATTTTGTGAGAGGTCGGTTTCAGTCGAACTATTCGTAACTGAAATATTTGCGTGTCTCGAGAACAGTATCATTCTGGGGCGTTGAATGCGTGGAATTCCCATTTGACGGGCAGTTGGCGGCGCGCTCGGAATTCCCGCGCCGCCGCGAGGGACCCCAGCTCCGGCGCCGGATGTTGATCTCAAGCCCCGACTTTTTGCTCCGTGAACAAACAACGGGGAAGGAGGCTCCGAAGGGCGCTTGCGGAAGCGGAGCGAGAGGCAGATCTGTCAAGCGCCTGGCCATTGTCTCTCGCGCCGTTGGAACAACAATGCCGCCAGCACTATTGGATGTGGAACGCCCATTGTATGCAGATATTATGTCGCGAGAACGGGGAAGCAAATGTGTTGACGTGTACAGTGTCGCACTCATTGAACGGTTTCGGAGATTAAACTTCAGGAATCCTTATTAAATGTAATAATTTGTGTGGTATTTTCGTGTGTTGTTGTTTGCTTGTAGAAATTTATTCGGAAGAAACTCGTGTCATTGTTTCACGAATTCTTCGTAATGCGAACCACGCGTTAAGCGAATAATAGCGAACTATGGAATAGGATGACGTGCTCTACCATGGGAACAGTACTCTAACCTATGATTTACATCCTTTTTTCATTACATTTAACTATACGCAATGCAATTTATTACACGTGTTTTGGCAAAAGAGTTGTGTGGAGACATTAATTTCAAAATTGAAAGAAAGGGCAACACATTACCTTTAAATGAATTCGTTGCTTGGGCGATTCCTCACCGTAAGATGCTAGTTTCCTGTTCGTTCTGAGCCCTCCTTATTGCACAAGAAGGTTATTGCTCTGCTGACGCTGTCTCCTCTGCTCCTGCTGATATTTTCTCGACCGCTTGTTTCTGTGGTTCACAACGGTCAGTTCCTGGTAATGCTCGTCGGTTTCAACGGGTCCCTTCGCTCAAATTCGTCGGCGTCGTATTCGCGGCCAAAACATCCTTTAATGCACCTCGTTTATGCACCAACTGGATTACGAGTTTTCAAGGTAATACATAGAGCGGGATAACCATTCGTTACCTCCCTAACACTAAAGCATCCTGAGGACTAGAAGCTAATTTACTGTCCGGAAGCTAGAGAGGGACCATCCTATCGATTCCGAATAAAAAACCGTAATAGGGCTGCAGAGAATAATGTGCCGAGATGGAGAAAAGGCAAGAACTATTACTGTAATGAATAATAAGAAACAACATAGTATCATTAATTTGAACGCTTCTGATTATTTCCAAGCGTATTGTACCAATTGATAATTTGCAAATGTCACGTATACGCCATTGCGTGTGGAATACATAAAAAAATATAAAAATCGCAATTATTTAATATAGAAGTATGTGTGGGTCAGAAAGTTGTTTCTAACTTCGGAAAATTGTTACAGTGAATTGCACTAAATATTAGCGAAAATATAATATTTGATCTATGTCTAAAATTACAAACTTATCTCGGAAACATTAGACAATTGTCTTTGTTTTTCTATATTTCCCTGTTTCTCTTCGTTGGGCTATAAATATAGGACAAAAGAATCGTATTAAATAATTTCACTTGACATTTGTTTTTGTGATCAATACACTTCTACTTCAGTTACTGCCATCTCGAATTCTGCAATCGCAGTGGATCTTTTTTAATGCTATTTTTAGAATGAATCCTTCCCAGTGTGTGGTATGTAAACGCGACATTGTTTGTTTTCATATGCGCGCAGGGGGAACGTAGCATCGACGCATTAACGAACAGAGAATAACACACACTGCTTGCGACAGAGGGTGTCTTTGTTATTTGTTTCATCGATGAAGGTAATGTGAATAGTTCTTGTGCATGAAATATAATCGAAACATTAAATTTATTCTTCTGTAAAAAGTTACATTTCTTTTCTTTGTTTCACGTATTCTTCAAAATGAAAAGGTCGTAGGAATTCACTTTTTGAGAGCAATCGTGTAATTTAATTGTTCTTGGATTGGCCTTTTAGATCCTAGAACATACTGTTCCTTATGTGAAAGTCTGTTCGTTTCGAAGTCTATTCTTTGTCACGTGTAGTACTTCAAGGGGCAGGGGTTTACTAAAATCTTCCATCTCACTCATCGGTATCTCTTGCTACTTGATGATGAGATGAACACGTTTGTGAGGAGTGTAGCTCTTTTCTGGCAGTGCGTCACCTACTGAATGATTGCAGAAGATACACCAGAATACGGAGACAAATTGGTCTGGCCGCAGATTAACCAACAATTCTCGGAAATGAAACGGATGATGTTAATAAATTATTTAATTTTATAAGTAGATCGGGGCTCCTCCCGCAAGTTCTCGGGAGGCTTTAAATTCTATTCTTCTTTCCTCTTCCCTTTCTTCTTTCCTTTTATTCTTCCTTTCCGTAGTTTGAATATTATAATTTTCAAATTGTATTTTATTTTCGATATAATGTGTTGGGCAACTGTATCCTTTTCTTTCCTCTTACCGTTTTATTTAGATATTTGTTGAATTCAGGAGGGTTTTTTAGTAGGTATGGTCGAGATATTCGGCGAGTCCCACACACGGGGAAGAGTCTTCTCTATTGTGCGAAACTGCATTTTTCCCTATCTGTAAGGGCTGTAATGACCTTGTCGTTGGCGAGCCCTAAAGCACCAAGAAAAAAAATCTTACGTGAAGATGGGTGAAGGTAACAACTCAGTTCTGCATAATGCTTTTTTGTAGCCAAAAATTTCGTTTTAATGATTCTTTTATACGAATTTCGTGCAAAGATAATGGCGAAATTCAATAGTAAAAAAAAAAACCCAACTTTAGTTGATAAAATACTTTGTATTATTTACATGTTGGCAGGTGTCAAATTCATAGGATGCGTTCTTATCAAAATCACTTAATCCATTATCATATTAAATTAATGTTTTAAACAATGAATGCATTTTTTTATATGCGCGTTACATCTATATTGCTGACAAGGGAATAAGTGCGTACAGAAATGTTTAAATTACTTGTACGGCTGACTCGCAATGTTCTTAACTTGTATGGGATGCAGTACATATTTTCCGACGCCTGTAATTGAATTAACGTATTATGACCGGTGTTATAATATAATCTATAATTATTTTCTAGTCTTTTCAATAATTTTCAACTTCACTTCCAGTCACATTGGTTCAATAATTTATTTCTGAATCATCAAACCCATCTACACTCGACGTTGAAGAAACTCGGAGAAATCATTCTTGTTGAAGCGCAAATGTTGCAAAAGATCGGGGTGTGAATAGAAGTCGTATGAATTTTTGATGGGAAACCGGTTTGCAGCGCCTATCTCGTTCCTTGTGTGTAGGTGGCGAAAAGGGTCGGCAGACTCAAATTGCTGGAACAATTTTACCGTCTGCTTCATATTGCTCGTGTACTTTCTTTTCAATTCCAGAAATATTCATTGCCATATACGTACAATTATTGTTTCGCTTAATAATAAAAATTAGTAGTATCACCGCTCTGATCCATTGAATTCTATAGCATTTTTCCCAGCCGTGAATGGCGGGTGTCTTCTTAAATCGGAGTCCCTGTTTTCTTATTAAACATTAATTTTAAAATGTACACAATAGTGGAAAAACGTCGAAATTCGCGTTATTGTAAGTCTGCAGAAATTGGCGACGATTCTTTATTTTTATTCAATTATCTGGATTGAGTTGAAACGTGACACAACGTATTGGAACATACAATTGATATCGATAGAAAAAATGAATAAACCTTGCATAATAACCGAAACACTAGCTTATCTTCCTATTTATAATTAGTTTTCTTATGTATATTAAAATGTTTGAAGTGATCAAAGAGACTGTTCAACGGCAGCAGTAGCCCTCTGTAGCAAGAACGCGACGCCGCGGTCACAGACTAGATAACGATCCATTGGACATTGGAAGACTCGTGTAGGTCTTGTCCTGTAGCGCACAAGATTCAGTGCGCCCTCCCCTGCCACACAGTGCCCTTGCTCGAGGACCTGACCAGGTTGAAGAGCAAGGTCTTGTCAACTTTCTCGACGCACGTGGACTGCGGACAGCAATCGAATGAAATATTGGAGGAGAGACGATGACTCCGCGTATTATCATCGATTAGATATTACGAATTAATCAAGTGTATGTTAGGTTCACTCGTTTGTTGACAAGATTTATAATTCCGTGGAAATTTGAATGGAACTCTTGTGGCTACGCCTTGTCCTTCCTCACTGTTGTGGCGCTGGCTAGTAAGTTGTGAGCGTGCCAACGACCGCGGGATCCTTGTTCTTGCGCCGCGCCTCGACGCTCGACGTCTCTCTTCGCCAGGGGAAGGAGGCACGCGTCACCGTCACCGTCACCGTCACCGTCGACTTGAATGAGTCGCCAGAACCTCCCGAGCAGTGACAGGAACGCTGGAGCTGTCTTCACGAATAACATGTCGAGTGCGCATTCCTCTCGAGTGTTTGAAGCCGTAGAACGGAACGAGTATGTAAGAGTGTGGGGAATGTGTGCTAAATGTCCCTGTGTCGGTCGTCCCTGTTTAGTCGCCAATTTCAAGGCACTTCGTCGCGTTTGTTATTGTTGACTTCGTGTCCCTGGAGTGTTGGGGTTCGCAAATCATCAGCTCCGTATGACATAGGAGCATTTCAGATATCAAAGTAGGTATAGCCTTCCCTAAGGTATGTGTCGAAGATGTACAGTGAGGTAAATAAAGAATGATCTTGAATTCGTGGTACCAACTTTAAGGGTTGGTACAGGACACTGTAACAATCATTTATTGCATAGGCGTGTATGGGCACCAGTGACGCGATGAGGTCAAAACACAAGAAAAGAAGATAAATGGAAAGACAAACAATTTGCTGACAGCGTCGTTGATAAGTGCAATTTTTACATAGTTGCGTCCACCTACAGTAATACATGCCTGACGGCATCAGTGGAGCGTTAGGCTTACACATTCAAAGATTCCAGTGTAGTGGAGTAGCATAAAAAGGCCCTTCAGATGTCCCTATAAAAAGTAATGTATTCGCCTCACCGCGTCACTTGCGCCCATACAATACATGATTGTTACAGTGTCCTGTACCAACACTTTAAGTTTGTACAATGCATTCGGGATCACTCTGCTGTTCCTTTCTGTTTGGACGAGTAGGTCGTTGTGGGATGAATAATATCCCGAGACGTCGCTATGCGTGTTGCCCCTCCCCGACCCTAGCCAACGCCGCGTGCGGTCCGCGCTCTTACGCCGCGTCACTTTCTCCGCGCGATCCGCCGCGGACAGCGTCTCCTTGTGTAACAATGAGACTCGGGCGCAGGCAGGTCCTGTCGCGCCTCCTGGGCCGCGTGCCAGCTGCTCCCGTGACAAAGTGGCGACGGAGACGGCCGGCCTTGCCTCGCCCCTCCATCAGGCGTGACGGACGGCACACGCCCGTGCGATGAGAAGGCGGCGGTGCGCGGCGCCGCATTGTGCGGCTGTCGACGCCTCATTAGCAACGTCGTCACTGATGCCATGCAGTCATTCCTCCCTGCACGTTCCGGACGCTTGCACGAAAGAGGGGCGATACACTTTGCCCTCGCTGCCGTCGTCAGGATCTTTGAATGTTATCCAATTCTTCTAAAAAGGGAGTCCACCAAGGGCGAAGGGAGCAGGGCTTCACTTATTAGGGGGCAAAGTTGATACATCTCATCTTAAGTGCGCTCAAGCGTAACATAAACACCTGATAAAGTTTCTAGATTTTATGTAGTTCACCAAATATTTCTCAATCGACCTTGCAGACTAATTTGACAAGATGCCTAAATTAATAAAATGTATAAAAGATTTGCATTCGTCTATTTTTTTACTTTCATTTTTTGTATTCGGGGAGGGGGAGAGTGCCCCTCCTTGGCTACGCCCATGAGGGTAATTTTTGGGGTTCCTCAGTTCGTAATACAGGAATGAATTGTTCAAACGTTCCCCTTAAACGACTTCGGAGTATGACCAAGACCACTGAGAGAAAGCAAAATATCATCCCTGCAATATGTTTTTACACCCTGAGAGGTGTGCCATGGGACAGGGAGTCTGGAACGAGAAATTATTTCTTGTATTTTAACGAGGCATCGTCAGCAAGCTTAGTATATCTGATGACGAACCCTAAAACCCCACAAAAAATCTGATATGTCCTTGGATGTGTCCAGTTTTCTGGTGTCACCTTAAGCGTTATAGATATTGACTCGCCAAAAATTTGCCTCTCTCCAGTATGTATCAATGAAGCAGTCATAAAATTGGTTGCAAGTTCATATGACAAAAAAATGTGACCATAAGGACGGGAGCTTCGTTACACCGAATTGCGAATTACCTGAATATTTCTGGAAATTATTTCATTATTCGTAATATCATGTAGTTTCGGAATTTGAATTGTATGTTGTATTGTTATAATAATGTATGGGGGATGTGTCTCGTATTTGCAAATCTTTTCCTAAAATTTGGTTGGTTGTTTTCTTAATCAACTGTTGAATTTTTTTCATCGAAAACAATTTTGACGGAAACAAGAAGTTACTGGAAATTATATCTTAAAAAATAATTAAATTCTGTTGGCGCACCGTAGTTTAAAAAGAAGCTACCATTATCAAAAAATTATCTCTTGGCAAAATTGGAAACTTTTTCTTGATAGTAAGATTTAAAATTGTTATTTTTAGTTTTGTATAAAATTGCCTCTAGCTTTAAGTTGTCAGTGCATGCATGCAACCTGAAGGCGAATGCACGTGTTAGCACTAAAAACATCGCTAGACGCGTGTTCGTATTTTGAAATGCTGAAAGTGCATAACATGATAATGACGAATACATCGTCGAGCGCTTTCTAAATTAATGGCATGTTTTGTTCGCCAATGCGTTGACGGTGGTCTACTGTGCCGCCCCAGCGCTCCCGACGAAGTCGTGCCCCAGGGCGCGAGAGGAAGGAGGGGACGAAACGCAGAACGTGTGTGGCGAGGCAACGACGCGCCTCCGACGTGCTCCGAACGTACACGCGAGCCGATGACTCGATGTTGTCTGGCGTCACACGACAGGACGAATATACGACTTGGAATGTGTTTTCCTTTCTTGCGATGACGTGCATGCGGCCTTGGCACTTGTCTCGTCTCACGGAGACTTTTACGACTGCTTTCCGATCGTAATGAATTCGGCGCGTAAGCGGACATATTTCCTCTCCGCGTGGGCGGGAGGCGTGGAGAGAAGCGTTCCAGCAGCGAGGACGGACGTTCCCCACCATCCGCCCGCGTTACCAAAACATACAGATTTTCCGATTCTCGCCGACGCTTGTTTGCAACTTACGGACGTGCATTTCTCACACGAAGGTTTCTGCAGGTTATGTGGCCTCGGAACAATCATTCATCAGATTCGCTTTTCCCAGACTCACATTTCTCAATTTATTCCTTCCCTCTCACTGCTAAATTGGCGTGCGGTAGTTCCTCGTTTATGTAGAATAAATAATTAATTGCGAAAAGAACCAGTGAAGTACTGCGAATGGCCGCATCGAGGATAAAATACAGTACCATCCCTACTATTTCGATCAAAGGAAAACCAGAGCGAACCCCTAGCTAGGGTGGATAATGCACGCAACCGTAATTAGCATTTACGCACTCCTTATCGGGGATGATTTTTGTTAAATATATACATTTAAATAATTTGGATGATTTGTGGGAATATATTGCGTCCTAACGTACTTCACCCGTTCCGTGGAGCAGAAATCTTGTGTATATTTTACTGACGAAATTCTCAGAGTTACGATCGTACATAACCAGACCCGTCGAAAAATTTGACTGGAGATTGTCAATTGGACACTTCAGCAACACCTCACCATCTGGAAGCTACAGGATATATCCAGACAGACCCGCGAGTTAATTGCTAGACCTAATAAAGAATATAAGATGGTCCTACTAAACGTAGGTGGGAGTCGTAGAAGAAAAGTTTAATTACTTCTAGCAGCCCATAATACCCTACGGAGACCTTTACACATTATGGGGATCATTCAGAATGTAATGTGGAGGAGATGCGGCTTAGAGGAGGAGACTCTGTTTGTGCGAAACGTTTCTCCAAATTAGATTCCGTTACCTAGGATTACTTTTCCCTAACCTACAGGATATCAAGAAGGCTGGGATCCACTCCTTGGCGTCCTTCAGTGAGGTCCTTGTGTTGGAGTAAACCTAATTGTACTAAGGGTTATAAAGGGTCTTTTAGACTTAGGTGCGGGACTCTGCCATAAGCCGGGCCCATCCAGATTTTAATCTAATCTAACCAGACCTGTCATTTATTTATTCACCTATCCACCAGTAACGCGATTGTCAATCGTGTTTAGAAGCGATCAGGCCGATTACTGAAATAATCTCCCAGTTTTTAAATTCAGATATGAGTCGTACCGCGGACATTTTCCTACGGTACGTGAGCGACAAATTCTGCGAGCGAAAACAGCTTCGGTGGCAGGCGATTAATCGCGTTCTCTCTCGGCCTACAGGAGAGAATGCTTACCCTGGACGACAATGTTATGACACGGCGCGAAGTGTGAGTGACGGGCCGGGGACTTGGCTGGCGCACACGTCGCGCAGGGGTCTGGGAGATTGAGCAACTGCTTAACAGACCCTTCCGCCCTGGAATCGAATGCGATGTTCTACACTGGCAAACGCGCAGCTCTCGATGTGTGCTTTGGCATCGAAGTTGACACTAATGTAATATTCCAAGATTAAAAGGTTTTAAAATACGTCCCTCGACTGCTTTTTTACGCGATTATAATTAACTTGTCCCTTTCTACTACTTAATTTATCACGAGAAATGCCTGTTCTTTACGAATTTGAATATTTCTAATTTTATCCACGTGAACGTTCTGCTAAATGTAGTATACTCGATGTCATGTTTCTTTGCTTTGAGAAAATTTAACTTACGAAAGAAACTACGAACGGAGTTGTACTGTGTTCATTAGTTTATTGCGTATAAGGCGCAGTAAATTACTTTATTGTCCTTAACGTCGTCATAGGTAGTTTGTACCAGCTCTCTTTGACAATAAATAATTAAATTTTTGTCAGTCTAACTGGCTTGATGTTGGTACACAGTTTGTGTTAAATGTAGCCAACGTCTTGTCTTCGCCATCGCCCAGAAGAGTAATGATATTTGTACCTCGCGTTGTTGGCAGGACATTCGAATGTCTGAAAACCTAAAATCATATCGGCCGTCAATTCAATTCACTTGCTCTTGTGGCGCTATTCTATTCCTTGTACATCGAGCGTGCGGAACAAATATTACCTGTGGTCTTAGTTGTGTTATCAAATGTATTTATTTGGATATAACTTTAATTCGTAGAAGTTGGCAATTCGTGTGAGGCAGCCCTATTGCATAATTTTCGGCAACGTTAAATGACTTGGAGTATAATAAAATTGGAATTGAAATGGGTGAACGAGTTTTCTCAAAGACTGCGGAAGAACTCGAGCCAGGCATGTACTGGTGAGCTGGTTTGGATCGGGGGTTTCGGAAAGTGAAATGTGTGCTATTTTCTATTTCCTGTCTAAACTCCTCTTCCTGATTCCTTTCCATATTCCTGAAAATTAAAAAACTAACATTTCTTCGGCAAAGACGTCTTCAGGGATGAAATGTTCTTTTATTGCGGAAGTGGAGTTTCCTGCGAGTGGGTTCCGCGTCATGCCTTGCACCATCCATAACGTTTAATGCATAATTTAGCATATTTTACTGCGAGAAAAGAAATGTATGTAAAGTTATTATCAAATCTTAATCTCGCGATTCAGCCATTGCTACCAACGCTCCACAATATGAACTTGGAACTCGATGACGCTGATGGACGAAATCAAAAAATGTGGAAGTGTTTGCATATCCTCTTTTCGCTTTCGTAAAGCTTTAATGGAGCGAAAATTACATTATTATTACTGTATAAATAATCGTAAAATTGTTTTTGTCCTATACTACTAGTAAACGAGAAATGCTTGGACCTAAGTATATTCTAAATAATTTTTAAAAATTTGTTTGATTAAATTTCCGGATTAGACGTAATTTGAGATTAAAATAAGATGTAATGTGGTCTATTTCCACTGAAGTTCATTGGAAAATTTATTTTCATGTTTGAAAAGTCATTACGGAATCAAAACTCGTAATGCGAATAACATAAACCGCTTAAAAATTTTAATTAATTATTTATGTCTATTAATTTATTTAATTAATTCAATTTACCAACCTTTTTCTGTAGTGACCTTTTTAAAATATATTCTACGAAAAAGGCCTCTTTAAAATTTGTAAATTGTTAGGTGGTATGGTAGTGAAATTCCCTTTGGCTGTTATGTTAGTCCTCACGACTAGCTCTCTGAAGTTTTCTGACCTTTTATTGTTCCAATCATTATAACAATCGTGGCAGAATTCAATCCTATTGATGTGATGGAGACTTTGAAAAGATTTAACCTATTAGATGATGACGTGTGATTGCTGACAAAATTCGGAAACACGCGAACGTGTATTTTGGGAATGTTTATACTCTGGGGAGAGAGAGAGAGAGCAAGAAATCTCAGAAAAGTGAAACAGTGGTGAGTACGCTCGGACCAGAAATGATTAAAACGGAAAGACTATTTGAAATTTTCAAAGGATATATGGAAAGAATAAAAGAGATCAAAAGCGGAATGAAAAATAATTAAATACAAAAGAAGAACCAAGAGATAATGTTGTGGAATATCTGAAGATGGGGACTTGAAGCAAAGAAATGAAAAAAAATCGTATTGATGGGAGTTTAATTTCAGTGATCGCCTTACGTCCTCGAGGTCCACGGAAGAACCCCGCTATGGGAAATTGTTACTTCGGAACTGTTTTTAACATTTTTTTACAATTGATTAAAAACCATCCGTTCATTTCCTTTTGATAATGCATTGTTGCCATCGGAGCAATTAGCTCTGTCATTCGTGCATATGGCCGTGGCAAAAATGAAGCGTTGTGGAGAAAACTAGTTATATATGAGCATCTTGCTAAGAGTACACACTGGTAATTTCGAAAGTACACATAAGATTATTTCCTCGAATTTCATAATTAATTTTCCAGTGTGTATTACATGGTTTTGATATTGTTCTTTATATTGAATCCGACTTGTAATGGATTTTTGTTTATATTCGCGTATTTGAAAACAGTTCATTTATTGTGGCCTCACCAGAGCGTTCCTGCTACAATTCCCATCTGGCTCGACGCACGCCGTTCGGTTGGCAGCTTCTCCGCTCCTCCGTGACGGAGCGCTTGGGCATCGCAGATATGACCCACGCACGTGCTCTAGTATTTTCAGCAAAATGTATCATTAGCGTTAGATTAGTGAGGACCCAGACGTGGAGCGAATCTCAGATTCGCTTACTATATTTACCGCGTTGCTGAGTCGTGAGTTTTAGTGTTCTATTTTTCTTGTGTCCCATCCGCCCTGCGATTGGCCTCCCTCTCTTCTTAGTTCTCCCTTTGAACTCGGTCAACGCTCAAAAATCATTTTTGTCCGACAACTTGTTTATCATTATTAAACATTCGCGATGATAACTGGGCAGCGAAGGTAATGACGAATCCAAGGGGAGGACTCCCCCCCCCTCAAAAGTGATAGAAATAGTAATAGTAAAATGAAGATATCTTACAAAAAGAATCAGTATGACCATTCTAACAAACAAAACGACGAAATAAAAACAGTCTTTGAAAGATGAGTACATAGAACAATCATATGTTTTAGCTTTTTTTTTAATTTTCACTCTTACATGGGGACTTGAGTATAGGTCTGTGATATTTCACTGTTTCTAACATACTTACACACCAGTGAGATCCCGTTCTACTTGTATAATAGAAAATTACCTAGATAAAATTTACAATAGAGGGAATGTCGAAAGTAAAATTTTTGCTAAAAACACGAATTATTTCAAAACGTATTTTTTCAAGGCTATTTATGAAAACTTCAGTTTAAGTTAATATTTTCCTTATGTTAAGTAATGTCTTAAAGGGACCCGCAAAACCTGGTATTTTTCTTCAAATTCTGGAGAAGAATGTGTAAAGAATGGTGTTTCTGGTGAGGTATTTTATAAAATGGGTCTGTATGGGCTGTTAAACAGCATATGGCGCGTCTCGCATCCATGCGCTCTCCCTGTTCGAATAGACCTTTTTAATGATCTGCAACTCGTGCAACCTGGGATGGAACATTTTTGGAGGTCCTCTGTTCGAACCACACATCGAAGATTTAACTCAGCTTCCGAATACCTACTCGTGGAGGAGTGTTTGCAACGTCAACAGCCAGATGAAAATTGCGACGGACCGGGAAACGAACCCGGGATTCCTGCTTTGGCCGCAGGTGTTCTATCCACTGCACCACCCGCCTCGACTCCCAAGTCCGAACAGTCTTTGCAAGCTGTGTTGAACTCTACGTAAAATAATTTGAATTGAATTTTGGGTTGTAAAATTATAGTGCATTTCAATTGAATTTTGCGTCTTTCCTTCAGTTTCGGTGACCCATTTTGAGGCCTCTTGAGGGATGAGGTCAGGAGTGGATCGCTCCCGCTTAGGTACGCTACTGCGTCAGGTTGCATCTTCTTGTCTCGAAGAAAGAGAAATTTGTTTTGGAATATTAAAAGCTTCTTTCAATTGAAAGATTTCGAGATCTCCCCGGATACCACGGAATGAAATTTCTCTTCCCCAATGAACTGTCTCTCGATGAAGAGGGTTTTGCTACTGCTACTTAGGAAGTCCTCCATCAGAAGGTTTGCGTAATTCGTTTGCCAGGACGTCCTTTTTTCCCCGTTGTGTGAGCTACTGGTTTTGTTGTGACCAGCAATAACTTACTCCTAAAGTTTTGTGTTAAGCACATGAACGTCTGATCGAGACCTAGATCAAGGTCGTATATATCTAAAATAATGTTTTGGCTATAATTCCCTACACTCAACTCTATTCATTAACTCTAAAACAAGGTTTGTTAAATTGCTTTTATGAGTGAAGAATGAGCTTGTTTTCCACAACTTGATGCGATAAAAATGTCGTATGAATACTTAATTAAATTCAACCGTCCCCGTGTAGCCCGATTTCGGATAAAACAGAAAGTTTTCTTCACTTAGAGGAGTGTCTATCTCGATTCATTAGTATATATATATTTTTTACAAATGAAGTTTGACGTACGTTGTCCTGCGCAAGATCTGGCAAGGTTATTTTATTTCTTCGTTTGTCACGTCCGTTGGCTTCATGCCTGCGGTTTGACTGGCTGGTAATCAGCATGCCTTTTGAAATTGATGAGTCTTGTCTCCTAATGGTTGTAATTCAAAATTAATAATGTTGTAAATCTTCCACTTATAATTGAACTAATTCATAATTGATTGATTTCTTGAAGTTTTTGAAGGACGTATCACGCAGAAAAATGTATATTGTAACCCTACGAAAATATTGATGGCTCGCTAACCTCAACGGTGATTTGAAAGGTATCTTGCGAGTAGTTCGTCGGACAAGTTACGGCATATATGTCACCATTTAGCAATATTCTTGCCCCAACTGAGCCTTAAAACATTTGTAAAGTCATCATGTCATCATTACGTCTGGATTATACTCGGAACTCTGCGGAGACTCTATAAGTTTCGTTGCACCATGCAACTATTACATCCTCTACCTTTCAAAAACAATTTATAAATGTTAAATAGACTTTCTCGTAGAATACGTGTTGCCGCTGCAGCATTTGAAATGCGGTTTTTTTTCCTCTTCTTCAACGAAGAATCACTGCACACCTGATGAAATTCACATGTTACCTACTGATCCTACTACTATTAACGTCCCTTATATAATTAATTAAATAAATAATTAAAAACTTGGGACCTTTTATGGACGAATAATATTTTAATTTATGGACGAAAGAAATATATTATGTTTATGGACGAATAAAATATAAACATTATTCGTCCATAAAAGGTCGTATGTTATTAATTATTTATTTAATTACCTGCTGATCTTTCTGTGTTGCTAAGGGGTACTCAAATTATCTAAAAAAATTGTACGTTTTTAAATCAACAAAAAAAACTATACATTTCTAGTCGTGCTTCACCGATATTTGTTTTCCTCCTGGTTCATACTTCGGAAAACTTCGCTCTTATCAGTTCCGGAGAGTACTCGTGTAGGTAGCAATATTCCCAGATAAGCTTAATACTTCATCTTAATTAGTCTCTCTTTAGTCGTTAGCGTGATAGAACTTGATGGGAGAGCGATGCAACCTCTGCAGAATCCACGGATGCCACATTTGCGACCCTCCTGACAAATCGTCGTGTTTTCTCCATCCATCCATATTGGCCCTGACGTTCTTTCGCTGCGTGGTTCTCCTCGTGAGGTCCATTTGGACAGCGAATGCGCAGATTCCACTCCAGTGCGGCGCCGGCGCATCGCTGCTCCAAGATTAGCCTCGCACCCAACCTCCGCGTCCTCGCTATGCCTCTCGCCTCCCCGAGACGACACCGCGAAGCGTCTTCCTTCACCGCTGCCCGTCACCGCCACGACGCCGATTCCCGAGGCCCCCACGGTTACAAATAAACTCCATGAGGGAATCGGCTGGAGGAGTGTTGAAGGCTGTGTGAGCGGCCCGGTGACTGTTTTGTTAATGAAACTTTTATCTACCAACTCGTCCAATGAAATTTAGACCTTGCGGTGCTCAAGTTTTAATAATGCCATCGTACGGGCTCTTATGGATAAAGTCTTCAAGGGACGGTTCTTAAAATTATTCCCTTGTAATTTCTATTGGAAACTATAACGTTTCACTAATTTTATGTTGAATAGAGGACTGCAAAAAGGTTCTAGCTTTACAGGGCAATTGAATAAGTTATTCAACGAAAACTGTTGTTTAGAAAACTCTAGTGTAAGAGACGATTTTACAAATATCCGATTTCAATTTGAACGGAATTTGCGATGGTGACTATTTTTAATGTAAACAGGATAGATAAAATATTTGAAAGCTTCGTAAACGAGTAAGTGCTTGAATAGCGTCTGGTGTTGAGAGACTAAGACCCTGATGTCGCTCCGGTGCGCACCGATGCAATGACAGCGAGAAGTCGAACACCACTCGGCGTTGGGAGTGACCTGCTGAACAGTGGGACTTCGATTCCCAGTTCGTCGCTATTTTCATCTTGTCGTAGATGTATGTCCTCCAAGTGTATATGAATAACCCTTCTCAACACGTAGGTACTCGTGGAACTATGCACAGCATGTGCATGTCACTTGGGTTCACTTATCTCCTGTATGGGAATGTGCCCAGGTCTTAACGGAGTATATGACCTGGAGGGAAGCGGTGTACAGTTGCTGAAGGCGAACGGATGCTGTAGCGGTCATCAAACCACGAGATGTCGGGTTTGCTTGACGGCTCGTCGCCATTCTCATGCGGCCGCAGTTATGACGAGTTGTGTTTATTTGGTCGCCTACTTGTGTCCTGAAACATGGGTCCGTGACTTTGTCATGGCTTAATTGAAGAACTGATCAGTCTCCCTGTCAAGTATTTTAAATGACTTTACTCATTAAGCCTCTTAATTGATGTCTTAGTACAGACGCCACCGTATTTCCGATCGAGTCCTTAAGATGCAAATAGACTAATTTAAAACTCTTTACTGCTTTTTTCGGCAATAAATTGAAAATAGATGTCTCAAAAGTGCATTAAGTGGTGTGTTCATAATTAGTTTTTTTAGTTTAATATACATACATTCAAAAAAGATGCTCTGAGTTGCTATATGAAAGAGCATCGGGGGTTTACTTTGGAGAGAGTGTCGCCCCTAATCTCTTCATCCAATGTTTCGGAAGTCACCGTTTTATTAGATTTGGATATACAGGTGTATGGTCTTCACCGTATGTGGGCAAAATCTGAGCACTCTCTGAGTGGTCAAAATGAAGATGGTACGCGACTGATAATTTGACCTTGCTGAAGTATTGGGGTAATAAATTTAACTACGCAGTGTCCGTATGTCTGATTGGTCGTAGGACGGTTTCAGTTGTCATTAAACGCTAACTTCGAGTAAACACATTCACAATTCCCGTTTCTTCTTGATTTCAGGCTGGTCCCGAAGACTACTCCAAACAATCCAGCAAAAGAGTACGCAAAGTCCGAACCAACAGTCAGCAGTATAGGAGCGTTCAGTTGGATAACATCCCTCTTCCTACAACTGGTGGTCACGTAACAGGTAATTACACTTCGTTTTTGAATGAACGTAAGGTTAAGGAGGAGAATGTAGTTAGTTAATTTCTGATATGCAATTGCTTTACCCCGAATATTTGGCAGAATTTCATGAGATACCTCATGTAATGAAATGGATAGACCTGTTTTTCCAATTCAAAATTTCCCCACAAATCACTTTTAAAATTGGAAAAGAAGTATTTTATATATAAAATATGATTTTCGTGAAAAATTTGTTTGTGAAAATCGCGTAGCTATTTAAACTATTAGAGTGACATTAATTGAGGTTTGACAAAGTGATATCATGTCGTATGGTACCTGGATCCCAGGGACGTTGGATATCCACAATACTTTCCGTCCTCTCTAAATTCTGTAAAAAGTGAATCTGATGCTCCATTTCTCGTCGCACATCGTGTTATTAGGTCAAGCCCACCTTGTCGTTTATATTTGCTCGGCGACCTGTTCCCCTCCGTCGAGCGCCGTTTCTTATTTTCGCCGTCTCCGGGCCGATCGGCGGAGACCCTCGCGAGCAGACGCTTCTCCAGCGCGGATCGCGACTTGGGGCTTTCCGGCGGCGACTGCGAGAAATCATCACTCGCGCTCCGCCTCCTATTTCTGGTGGCCATCTGCTATTTACAGCGAACGCGGTTCTGCTCCGCGCGACATCTCACATCCGCGCCTGTTGCCCGGATGAAGAACCACGGAATGTAGGAGATCGCCTTCCAATGCTCCAATTTATAAGCGAATAAGGAAAAAAGAAACAAGACTGAGGTCGGAAATATCGCGAGCTGAAATCGTGGCGAGCACGTGTGACGGAGCGCGAGTGAGCGCTGGAGGGGGTTAGGGTGCCGGAGCGGCGAGAGCGTGACGGGGGGGAGGGGGCTGGACGGACGGGGGTGGCAGGCGAAGGTGGGGTTATCGGCGCGGAAGTGGCCAGCGGCGTCTCCGCCCTCCGCCTCCCGGCTCCTCCCGCCTCCTCTGGTCCGGCGGAGTCATCCATCACCCTACTTCCGCCGGGCGGCGCGCGGGGCGCCGAGGAGGAAGCTGGACGCGGGAGAGGCGAGCGGAGTTAGACTCGCGCCTACGACTTCTCGAGGGTGGTTGGTGGCGAAGTCCAGTGGCGGAGATGCGGTCGTGAGGGCCGGAGCCGGACCCCAGCTGCACCGTAGTCCGAAGCAATGTTCGGTTGGGACACACCCGAGGGCGAGGAACCTGAGGAAGCCACTTGGGACGATTTCAGTGGCCTGTACCGCGAATTCTTGAAGCTTGTGACAGTCAGCGAATACGACCACGAGGAGCGGCCTGTGTGTTACGCGTGTGTCCCAAGCGAAGCGTGTGTGCGGACCGAGGACGAGGACGACGACGACTTCGGCGACTTGGACTTCTTCCCCATCACTTTCTTGACCTGTTATTACGTGCATTCGTACAAAGGTATGTGAGTGCTCGGTTTCGCTTCTTCGCTCTCACGCCTCCACGAAAATGTATTCGCCACTTTTTGTTCTCCAAATCCTGAACGATCATTGACGCCTGACTGAATGTTCATTTCAATTCGAGAAGCGTCACGCAAAAGATAATATCTGATAGCGACGTCTCCTAACCAACGATCGAAATTTTTATCGAAATATGTTTCTTCGTTTCGTGGAACTCGAAGGTGAAATAATGTATTTTAAAAATTATTTATTTAAAACCATCGAATATGTATTTAACGGATAGAAATGGGGGAAGGATTTATTGACTATTTGGGAATATCCGTCCGAAAATCGCATGAAGTTTTTCGAGTTTTAAAAATTTAAGTGTGCCAATATGATTGAGAAAAATTGGAATACTTCGTTTGTTCTGCGTAACGATCATTACAAACTATGAGATTGGGTCTTGAAAAATGGTTCCTTAAAAAATAGCGGTTTTGCAAATTAATCTGAGGTTTTGCAATACCTCATGCAACGTATGGGTTAAAACGTAGCGACTCATTTTCCTCATTCTCGGGAGTCTTCGTACCGGTTGGTTAGATAACAAGCACAGTATATTTTGTGTTGAAATGATTACAATAATGTGTAACGGTGTATAGAAATGGTGACATTTTTACAGACTTGCTATTGTAGATTTGTAGTTGAGAGACTCGTGCTCCAAATATTTTCTCATGTCCTCCATATCTTGACTTTCATTTTGTTTAGTAAGTCCTTGGGTAGGGATCAAAATGATACGGTAGAACTGTTTTGTTGTTTTGACTCGTTATTAGCACTCCGATTTAATATAATATATTAAAGATAATTGATTATTTACAATATTTATAGAGTAGTTTGGTAGATTTTCTCATAGACGTTTTCAGACGCGACCGTTCTCTAAAGGAGTGCGGGATAAAACATCGAATGAACGGAGGTTAATTCTGCCTTTGGACCAGGAAGCCGTTCAAAAATGATTTTATTTTTTAATACCTACGCGGATAAGCGATCGTCTTAGAGGTTGGGCTTCACAGCTCCAGGAATTGTGAGACGATTTGTCTGAGAAATTAATTCTTCCCGATTGTGCATTCTGTCATTTACTGCTATTAATTGCTCTGTTTCGCGGAGTTCATAACTATTTCACGCCGTTTGACCTGGCACTAGTTATTTCAAAAACATCCCCAATTTCATTTTTGATTCTTTAACATGCTTTGCAGTTCTTTAACATGAATCGATCGACACACTGACTTCGTGATGGAGACTTAAATAAATTAAATATTTCATTTTTTCTATCACTGAATCGACTTTCTCTTTTCAAAACGGTGTAACGTTCTCCGCTTCAAAAGTGCGAGTGCTGAAGCTGACACATTTTGTTCTCGCTTCAGAAATTATTTCTTTCAAAATTCATTTAACCATTTTCTTCGATATATTCGGCCATATTGTTTAAAAATCAGTTTCCTTTCCAACAATGCATTTGCTTTACAGTATAATGCAAGTTCCAATTTTTTGCAAGTTGCCTTGCTTCGACATTCTCATTTACTGTGATTAAACAATGATGTAGTGTATGTTTGACTATAAGTAAGTAGTGTTTGTCCGATAAGTAAGTCGCGCGTAGTAGATGACTGCATTTGTAGATTATTCAATAGAATGAGTACATTTCTGATATTTTGGGGGTTATCTCTTCATGTTAGTGGTTTATTTTCGCGCCTGAAGTCGGAAGTATAAACGTTAGTAATATATTTATTAAGTTATGTAATCATTTGATTATATAATTCAGTCGTCGAATGTACCTGCAATCACAGTTCACTAATCATTGATCAAATTTTTTACTCCTTTTCGTCTGTCATTTGGGATCTCGTGTATTACAAAGTATTTAAAGGGAATTAGTTTTTTACTATGTTATACATTATTCAGAATTTATGTAACAGATGCATTACCATAGGTTATGTAATTATACAGAGGAATGCTGTAGCTGGACGCAGTTTACTTGAGCATGGCACTTGTTTCACAAATCCCTGTTACTGTTTCTTCTCTCGAACTTTGGTACAATTTATTAAAATTATCGGCGTAGTTCCTGCTATTTATTTTTAAAATACCTTTTTGAAATGTAGTGAATAAAAATGATTGTTTGACCTAGAAACAGAATGTTAGTTGGTCCACAAATTACAGCTATTTAACAGAAAACTGAACCATCTTTGTATGAACTCTATTCAGCGATTACCACTGACTAATTTCGTTAATTTTTATAAATTATGATGTGTAAATAGAAAGGAAGGGGTGATTTAAATTTTTTATTTAGTTAGTTCTGTTCCACATCCTTCAGTATCTAGCCAAAATATTCTTCCAGACGTAGACTTCAGAAAAATTCGCCTTCACGGGAAAATGTTTTAAAGATTTATGCAAAAATCAGATTATTGCTTGATATTTACGTTGGGCGCAGATATTTTAATATTTTACACGTTGATAAGTATTTTGTTCTTCCTGATCTATACTAAAATCGTTCGTGTCATCATTGGTTCAATATAGAGAATAAGGTGGTAATATGGAATCTCACTTTCTTTTTTATATGATAGCAACTTCTGTATTGGGTCTATATTCAGTATGTTTTAGAAAGGTCCCTTAATTATTCGTGCAAACATTCTAGGGATCATAGATTAATTTTGAAGTACTCAACCATAACAATTTTGTGTTGCGTGAAAAGGTGAGAAAAGTGGGGGTCGGCTTTTCATGGTGATAAAGAATCCCACCCTCAAACATAAAAACAAGGACTGTTTTCTCGTGAAAAAATAATTATTCGTGGGAAACGTAGGATTAGGTAATATGCTGTAGACTTTTTGTGCAGAAAATGCCGATTTATTTTCTGGAAATAAAGAATTCACCCAAGTTTCATTTACAAAATTTACAAATATCCTCTGAAACCCGCATCAACGTACTGTGGACTTGGTACCTGCTCATGACCCTGCACTCATAGCTCACCCTGCGAAACATTCCTTGCAGAATAGGCATATCCCGTCGTCCTGGTGAGGGCTTTCTGCCACACTGGCGATTTAAAATCCAAGTCCCTGATTCGTCGACTTGAAACTCGTCTGGAGATGATTCACTGAAAGACGATACTGGTTGCATATTTCCAACATGGCTATTCTGAAGTAAATATTGTCATGGGTTTGGTGGAGGCACAGAAATTTGTTTGACAAGAAACAGTCGAGGTTTCCTCCATTAGAGCAACTCGTTGCACTCTTTCGGCTACCAACAGCATAGAGTTCGCAACAGTCGAAAAATATACTACGAGGTGTTTTGGGAAAATCCGAAAGCCACAAGAGCTTCTGTATTCCGAAGCGGACAAACGCAGACAATTGCTTTCTTCTGGAGGGGAAGGTTAGGTTTATCTGTACTTCGCGCGAGTGCCACATCCCCCGTGCGGAGAGACGATTGTTCCATGTTACCACTTAACCTCTATCTGCGAGGAGTTTCAATGCGCGGTGGTATATTGTTTTCCCAGTATTTTTTATGGAGCTCTTATTTCACAAAACCTTGCGAGTCGGGCTACCGTAAAGTTTGGTTGAGCACCGGATAATGGTCACTAATGCAGTCTGAGAGGCGGGTTTCATTTTGCAGGATTTGAACCGTAGCATTAGTTGGGTCGTTTGTTTCTCTGCTGAAATGTCATATTTATTCCGGTCAGTTATTTGTAACTTTTCTTACACCGTTCAATCGAGAGATGCCATTTTTTCACTTGTTTCAGACTTGATTCTTAACTTATGCAATAACTGCGCCCTCGACTTTGTCCCGTTTATTTATTTAATTTAAATTAGCGAATGAAAGCCCATTTTCAATAAAATGTACATAAAATACTAAAAAAAGTTTTAAAATATGTATTAGTTCTGTTATATAAATACCGATTTGATATGAAAATGAATATATTTAAAATTATTAAAACTGGGTTTCAACTAAGCACACAATGTTAGCTCTTTACGAACGAATTCGTGAGAAACTTCGTCCACACCACATGCCTTAAGAGACTTGGAAATTAAGTCAGCATTAAACGGAAAAGACATGAAGAGAATGAAGCCCAACATGTCATCAAGGGGTTTTAGATTACGTGAATCGTTCGATGGCTCTGTATATAAGAAAATCTTGTCGATCTGGTCATTCTTTGAGTATGAAAAATTATTTTGAGATAGAAGGGAGGAACAGTGTATGTGGTTATTAATAAGTTTGTACAAGTAGAATAAGTCGTACCTTTAAAAGGATGAAATTTTAAAAAGATTTCAACTCTTTGTAATCAACATCCTCTTTCTTATTCATATGATTGTGTAATGTGTTAAGGGTGACTGAAAGAAGCTATCTGAAAAGTTCTAAATAACTATTACTTACGAGGAATAGAAAATAAAATATAATTTTCCCTCCACTGAATTCGTCGCGGTATTTATTTATCGCAAAAAATATTACATTAAATTATGTAACCAAAATGCTCCAGTTGTCGAGAGCTTTGTTAACAAATAGTTAGACATGTTTATGCATTAATAGGAGCTATAAATTTATTTATACCAATGTTAAATAATACGACAAATTTTAATTGTTAATTTTCTCTCGCCGAAAGCTTTGATTTAATTTTTCAGTAATGACTCGTAAAATTCGCAGCAATGTGCATGTCATCACAATTAATTGGCGCACGTGATTGAAACAGATTTTGTTTTATTTTATCGGATGCATGTTTATAGACATTTTTACAATTACTCGGCAGTTTGTCATTTTTCGTTTTATTTGTCGTTGAGTCTGTCTTTCTATTTGTACTGTTGTCGAAATTCTTTTTATTCCATACCTGTGCGTTGTGAAAACCCTTTTGTAAGTAGAAATTCCTTTTTCTTCGTCTCTCGATGGCTCCAGAAAATTCCGTGATTCGCGCGAAAGGTTTTTATGGCTTGATGCGACGGAAATAAATATTCTTATCGGCTAATTTATTTATTAGAGGCACTTCAATTAAAACACATCACAGTATAAAAACGCAAGTGAAAAATCACAAAAATTTAGTGACATTTGTTTATCACTTCACTGTCCTTTTCATCTGTTGACATCTCCTTTCAAATTTCAAAATTTCATTAATGACTTGTCCTCTTTGGAGTCCGCATCTTTTTTTTTTTTTATTGTCTGAGTTTTAGCTTATCATGACAAATATTTTTATGGTTGCTTTAAATGAAACTTATATTGTTTTAAATAGTTATGTACGAGAATTCCAGCCATATTTATAGAATTCATTTGGAACTATTGAAATTGAAACACCTGATGAAGACCATGTGAATGATCGTATCGTATCGTAATGTACGGTGTTTCTATTCTGTGATGTGCTTTAATTAACAGAAGCCAACATTTGACGAAGTGTGTTTTTAATATTTTCAAATTTTTGCATTGAATGTGAATTCAAGCTGAGTACCTCTCGTTTGCGCCCCCTGCTTCGATGTAAGACGCAAAAGCACGCCTTATTTTCTCGTTTTCAATTGTAAATCATGAAGGGGCATCAGTACTTGGACCACACCTGCACTGACTGCTAATGAACACGTTTTTCTTTTGACAGTAGAGACATTCCAGGCGGCTCCTAGTTTGGATAGAGCGCACGGAAAAAAATAAGTTGGATAGCTCAGCCTAAAGTTAGCTGTGATAGCTCACGCGTTGGCAATCTAGCGGACAGAGAGCACCATTATCTACCCCAGCTCAGGTATTTTTTTTTGTGCGACGACTTTGATAGGAGTATTAGTGGAGCCCCTCTTAACCCGTCTTCGGATTTACCAGCCTATCCCGTGGAACACTTCTTTTCTCTCCTTCAGCGTCTAAAAGCTGGCAGATAATAACTCAAACATGGATTGAATTATGCAACCTTATTTTCACAGACCTGATTTATATTCGTTTTCGATTTGCCTGATGATGGCCCACAATGAGAACCGAATCGTCGGTACGAAAATGTAGCTTAATATAAGTTCTACAGACAATTTCATTATCAAACATTGATTGTTCGATGGAAAATGAAACGGGATGACGGGACGCGAGGGTGCAATGTGGACGGAACGGGGGTGAGGGAGGGAGTTCGCCCTTGCTTCCTAGATTTTTTCTACGAATCGATATGTACATATGCAACGTGAACAGCCAGGTGCCAGAGCAGGAGGTCCCGGTCCGTCGCAATTTTCACCTGTCTGTCGACGTTGCAAACACTCCTCCACGAGTAGGTACTCGGAAGTTGTGAGTTAAAATATGTACATATGTCTATTTTTCTATAAATCATATATTAAATGTTCGTTTATGTATGTACATACAGTACAATAAAAGGGGTTGCGACGACGTCTCATTTGCTCGATAATTAACGACAACCTGATGAAATTGTAGGCTCTTGTGAACGAAAATCTACTATTCACGGGAACCTCGGGCTAACCGATCAAAGGGTAACCAACCAGGGTCTCAGACCGGTTAGAAGGGGCTCTAGTGTATTGTGAAAGCGATGTGATGTGGGAAAGGAACACGTAATGTATAGAACACAACACACGGGAATGCGTCGCCAGAGATTCTGTGGGCCCAAAGCACTTATTCAATGAAAACGTGATGGATTGAAATTGAACGCTTGCCTCCTTGGAAAAAAGTCTTGCTTGCGAGAGCGGAGTGCTTTGCAAACTTAAGAAGTAAAAGCGCGCTCAACTTCTTATTTCCTTAAATTAAGTTTATCTTGAGAAGTCGATTCTGTTTGGAGACATTTTTACGGTATTTTGGCATTCCAAGCTTTTTTCTTTGAACGACTCATTTAATTCAACTACTCTCACAAAGGTCGCGATGTCTATTTTTCACGAGGCGTTCCATTATTCACCGTTTCGGGATTATCTGATTTATCTGATCTGACTAATATTTTTGTAATTTGTAGTGTATTTTAGATGTGTGCTATTTGTTCTGTAGGAAATATTCCCCTATACTGCCTTCCCACACTCTTGTTAAATCTATCTCTTGAAACTCTGCGCCGATTTTACTGTATGTGTCGCTGTCTTCGTTACTTATTTGCCGAGAGAAGAAAGGTGCGAGCGCAAGGAAAGTGTTTTCCGCAGCATCTTATATTTAAAATAATTCGTGTGTTAATGGATGATGAAAATATTGAAGCTACAGATTTCTAGAAGATGGCGGGAAACAGTTTAAGAAAGAAGTTTACTTAAGAAACTTAAGCTTTTCGCAGTACCCCGGGTACCTCACGAATCGGCTGTCAGGCAATAAGACAGAAGTCAATTCCTCTATGTGGTATCAGGTGCATAAAAATCTTAGAAAGAGTATATTTTTGGAACCCGTTTCTGAAAAAGTACTTGAAAAGTCCTTTTTTTTATATGTGCTTATTTTTTTTATCTGTTTCATATATTTCTGTGATTTTCTACGAGAGGGTGGAAATCAATTATTTGATTTACCGGATTGAAATATACCGCACTGCGGGAAGCAGCCACTGACGCGAGATTTTTAAACGAAAATATAAGGTTCCCGTTACCTTCAAAGAAAGAAAAAAAATCTTCCTTATATTTCGTTTAGAAATCGAAGATATAAAGGAATTATCTTTAGTAAGTGAAAGGTTGTCTAACGGTGTTCTTTTCGAAAGGTAACTAATATTAAGTAATCAATGGAAGATGCATTATAAATTATGGCTGGTTTTTCATAACTAAAACATTTATAATATTGACTTAAGTTAAATAGTGTGCGTGGCAAAAGAAAACTTCTTTTTCTTTGATTATAATTAGGTGTATACATAAAAGCACGGAAATTACACTTATACAGGTCACAAAATCGATACTCAACCATTGAAGAAAAGGTGCTTAAAATTTATTTGAGGTGCTTGTTTTTTTCCTGCAAAAGGAGTACGAACATTGGGTATGAAAGTAATGCTTCGTGAGTTGGGTTGTTAATGAAAAGGATGCTCTGTGATAACATGCGTCGATCTGCCGCGCTAAGTAAAGCTCAATTTATGTAGCAATTTTTTTTCCAGATTTGATTTTAGTCGTTGTGATTTGAAAGTGGTGCCACTGACCCGTATGCTTACTCTGCGAATGACTAATTAAGCAAAGCTTGTCTAAATTGGAATAACTTACATTTGTTTTAATTCGATTTCAAACTGTATTTAATCTAGAAAATAGTGAACGTTTGATCTCAGCGCTCGTAAACACGTACAAGGTGACCTCTCTTCCGCTTATATTGTACTGTTTGATTTTTTTATTGCGGAGATTGCACTCGAGTTCGACTCTCACGTGACTTTGTAGGCGCATTGATAGTTGGTACTATTTTTGTTTATTTCGCTCTATTCGTAGATGATTTGGATATCTTCAAGTATTCGAGAAATGTTTCTCTAGCGCAGCACGTCTGTAATTTGTTTCTACAAGTTCCATCTCCATCAGATAGAACAGAAACTTGCCATGTCAGAAATAGATAAATGGCATGCTATTTTTCAGTTTCCGTAATACTCTGGCGTGATAAAAGGTGATAATTCCCAGGAATATGTTTTAAGTTTGTGTTTAACCTTGCAGTGTAGCCATTGCCAACACGTTTTGGGAGAAGGGATATCGCGTCACTTCTGCTGTATCCTTGCTACGTTTCCCTCAAATTCTCATTTTCTTTCGTTCAAAAAAGGATTTCAGATTCGCCATAGACTAACATTACTCCATGGGCTGTATCTGTTGTTCTCAAAGCGTGTACCGTGACCTTCAATTGAAATATATCTCGAACAACTTCCCTCAACCCTTGTCTTCATATACTACTACATATTCTAGATATACCCGAATGAAAAGTAATCAAATCTTATGTATAAAAATTCGGTCTGCTTATGGCTGTGTTCGCAAAACTCGAAAAGACGTCGGTCGATTGACTTGAAATTTTGACACAACGTTGCATTCGAATACGAAAATGTTTTTATATTCTTATTATATAGATATCACACCTGTGAATAGTAAAAAATGAATTTTACTCCTAGAGATGTATTAGAGTCGATGAGCTTTTTAAACTAACAAAGCAGTTAAGTTGGGATCACATTGTTGCACGGTATCCAGGGTATCGTAGTACCACATTATTTAATCATCTGTAATGTCTCGACAAGCAATCGCGGAACGTCGAAGGAGATCAAAGCGCACTGATGAACGTTTAGACGAAAATGAACGTGTTCGAGTCAGAACTTTCCACTTGCGAGCAGAAGAAAACAAGTACTGTTGGGGTAGGACATCGCTTGCACCTCTAGGGAGGAGGTGAGAGGGGGATGACGTGTAAAAATAATGGAATAATCCGACATTAGATTCGAAACCAAACTTTTCGGTTCCGTTGAGATGGATTAGAGCGTCCCCGGTGCTTTGTAAGTTAACAATCAGTCCACATTGGAGATAATGTACCCCTAAAATCCCTGGGGGAGGGGTGAAAATGAAGGACATGGAAATATAATAAAAAATGACCGATATTAGTGTTGAATAAATCATTTTTGAGATCGCTGAAGTGCAGTGACACCCTCAGGGTCATATAAGTGCAATATCACCCCCTATAAGGAATAAACACCCTTTGCATTGGGGGTAAGAAGGAGTGAAATGTCTAAATAATCGAAAGTGACCGATATCAGTGTTGAGATGGTAGTTTTCGGGGCCGCTGAAATTAGTAGTGACGTCCTCGAAGACGTCAAAGTTCACAATCGGTCCGTATAAACTCCAGCATCCCTAAGGAAGGAGATGCCCTGAAAAACATATCGAACATGACGTACCAGTGACGAGTCCATAATTTTCGACGGCGCTGAGCTGATAGAGAAATACCGATAATGTGTAAGTCTGAACTCAGCCCTCATGAACGAACACACCACTAGCACCCCTTGGGTGGGGTGGAAATGGGTTTATGCATAAAAAGAATTGCAAACCAATTTTGAAATATAAAAATATGAAAATTGCGTCGAATCCATTGTATAAGGGTTGATGAAATTAACGACCAATTACCACTGTTAACATCACATAGTGAGTTGTTGAGATCACATAGTGGCACGGTATACTTAGAGGGAAGGGCGAGTCGTGAAAGTAATGTAAAAAGACCGACATTAGGGTGGAGTCAATGTTTTTTGTGTATTGTGGGATGAATAATCGGATTCCCAATGACATTATGTTCCTACATTATGCACGACACCTCTAAAGGTGAGGTTTGGGAAGGGCGTGATACAAAATACTATCGAAAAAGTCAGGTAAGAAAGAATTTTACGAAAATTCGCCTCTAAGTAGGTGAAGTGGGAAATCGGTATTTTCTAAAAAATAATCTCAACTCCATAAGTGAAAGTGAGGGATTGGTACACGTCAATACTATTAAAACTTCTAACATTGATGGACAACAAAGTTACAGACATGTTACAAAATTTACGCGAGCAAAGCCGCGGGTATTCAGCTAGTTTGAGATATAATTAAAATTCAAATGTACTGTGCAATGATGTTTTGAGAGGCGCCAGAAATGAGCGGCAGATAAAGGGAGCAGCCAGTGCAAAAAGTTCGGGAACCAGTGGATTACAGTATTCGGAACCTGGTTCCCTCATATTCTTTGGTATCACTATTCAATGGAAATATTGCATTATTACTTGTATCAAGTGCATTGAAACTTTATTCTCACTTCAAGATCAGGTTTGTGGCTCATATAAACGACATTCTCTTCTCTCTTGTCTCATTGTTTGGCATGGTCCAGCGGACGAGTTTTCCGTTTTGTCAAGCGGACGAGTTTTCCGTTTTGTCAAGCGGACGAGTTTTCCGTTTTGTCAAGCGGACGAGTTTTCCCTTTTGTCAAGCGGACGAGTTTTCCCTTTTGTCAAGCGGACGAGTTTTCCCTTTTGTCATTTGGTTTTGTTTCATTAGGTGAAGGGATTTATATCCATGTGGCGGAACAGAAGTATCCAACGCTCATGAGCGCAGTATTAAATAAAAATCCGTTCAAAACCATTTTCCGGTTTTAAATGAAGAAAAATGAACTATTTCGTCTATTTGGACTGACAGCTAAATAACGAGATCAATTTTAACGATTTACTAGCATCCTCTCTCGAGAAAACCATACTTCATTACTTTGCGCAACATTGCACGGAAATGTGTTTGTGTATGTATGTTAACATACGCACATATGAGCCTCATGTAGATAATTAATATCTTAAATGTAATTTATTTCTCGTTGTAACCATGTGTAATAATTTTCTAAGCATTTTATTCCGTTTGTGTGTGTATTTTATAGATATTTTTATAGATATTGATGATTTGTTTTTAAACTTCGTATTATTTTATCATGTACGAGTATGTATTCTTTTCTATCTGCCACCGAGCATTGCTCACTAGCAGACAAGTAAATTTTAATTATATTATTATTTTGAGTCGATGAAAACATGGTAAATTTAAAATTTGCATTTACATGACATTTCTCAACAAAATGTTGAAATTTATTGTGAATCGAAGTGATAGTTCTGCGATGATAAATTTTTAAAGAACGAGATCCGTCGAAGTATAATGGCTAAAAAATATTTTCTATCGAACACGTTTGCTCGAGTCATTCCTTAATGCTAATTAAACTTCGTTTATTTTGCCTCGACCTGCAGTGATAATTGTGTGGTCTTCATACGTATTTCTTCCGTTTGCGTCGAATGTTTGTTTGCTGTCTTAGGGATCAGACTGCTCCACGAAACGAAGGACTGCTTGAGATAACATTCCTCGTCGTCCACAGATTTCGAAGTATGAAGTTCAGTGTTCTTTCTTGAAATTCGAGCGACAGTCGCACTTCGTCTTAGCTGAGTTGGAGGACGAGTTCGACCCCCCTCTCGAGTGAACTGTTAAGATTTCCGTCTCCTCGGATCCCAAACACTTGCTCTTCCCATTACTTTCACCCGAACCGCGTGGTAAGATGGGAAGTATCATATTGATAACACTTAAATTTTTTCGTCCTGCAGTCTATTTTGCTCAGGTTTATTTATGTTATGTTGAAAGAAAATGGGAGGCGGGATCTCCAGAGTTGCGCGCCGGCGTGATATCACTACGCTATCCCGATTGTTTCCCGTCCCAATCTGACATTGTAATTCAACATACGATGAGGCGATCTCATGCAATGCTCTCCTCGTTTGAGGCGAATCCCTTGTTGTAGGTCGATGAATTCCACGACTGGAGATTCAGAAACATATCTCTTAAATTGCGGTTAACTAAACCACCATTTAATAAATTATTACTTAATCAGAATAGCATAATTCATTGACCTGACGTGACGGTGTGGTTAACAGCAATTTCAAAGATTTCCGCTTGCTTTTATTTAGGTTTACTGTGGGGAAATGTTGTCGGAGTGCGGAGGCCAGAGAATAATTACAAGAAAGAAACAAAATGAATAATACGATAATCAAATATGTATTGGCACCATTGTAAAATCTTTTTTAGTGCCGGTGTACTTTCGGAGGAGATTTGTGTCGCTGAGTGAATTCGTAGTTGCGGGAGATTTCTTATTGCTACCAAGTCTTATATCGTCGCATATAGTTTGGGACATCAGGAGATTAGTATTGAGTCCCTTAGGACGGAAAATGTATCGCAGGAATACGTGATGAAACCGGAAGTAAAACGAAGGAAATGTCATTCGAGGGACTCGACGTCTTGTGTAAAGAAAACTTACAAATTCGCCCATTTGAGGAAGATTGAAATGTGAGGTAATACTGTCCGACTCACCGTAGACGTGCTTTACTAGTTATTTGTGATTTCAACAGTTTTCACTTCGTATTCCAACAGTTTGCAAGAAGGAAATGTTCCCATATCAACGTGGGATCTCTTGTGTCCGATTGAATTTATTATTGGTGAAAAGTCCCTTGTCGATTATTCAACAAAATACATGAACGACTGTTTTGTTTTACAATCTACCTTGTACTCTGTCTCAGCTCTGCGAGTGAGCACTTGAAAGTTATTAATCGTTGGAAGGGATGAAAACAGTAGAGGTCTGGCGTAAAATCGCGGAACATAGGAATACGCCCTTTTAAAGATTGAAGATTTCATTGCTTCCTGAATTCCAATTAGGATCATTGTTTGCCCAAGAACTGAACTGTGTCCAATGTCTGAAGAAGAAGTAGTAATTAACCGTAATTGCGGTTTTGTTTGGGAAAACAAGAGTGAAAATATTATAAGATATTCAAAAATAGTACGTCGGACGAATTGAAAAAATGATGCAGTTTAATTTTGATTATTGTGAAGAATTTATTTTCTCATCTGTGACGTTCTCGACCTCTTACGACGGACGTAAAGGAACCAACGTGCAGTAGCGTTTCGTGAGCCGCGACCCTTGAGAATGAAGATCCCCCTGCCGTCCCAAACACGCACTCTGCCCATCTGACCTGACTCTGAGTTGCCTTCTGGACACACATATTTTATTTCTAGTTTTATTTAGATAATTGGTTAAATGTTATCTCCGCAGAAAATAATGCGTAGGAGTCCTAAAACGACATGACTGTGGTATCTTTTGTAATTTTCGTAATATTTTCTGCAAAAAATTGTTCTACATATTTTAAAAAGGCTGAAATAATTGTGACTAATTTGATTTGAAATTTCGTTTAGATTTCGAATATCATTAGTTAGCGTAGATTAAATGCGAAGTGGAAAAATTAAGTGGTTAATTGTGCTATGTCTATGAAAGTCAAAGTGTCCCGCTACAGGCCCCGACGGTGTGCCCAAGGGGTTCGCGGAGGGTAGAGCTCCGCAATTTCTTGGCCTCTGCACCAGGAGGAGGAGATGTGGTCAGCATCTCGCTCCGGCCGGTGTGACCCCAGGGTAGAGTCGGTACTCGTTTTACAGCAGGATGAGTAGGCCTGGATGTTGAGGTGTCTATAAGAGTCACCTTGTTGGTGGATCTTCCCTTGAAACATTTCGCGTGATTTGGCACTTCTCTCTCGATTGCCTTGGTCACATGCATGACGCGAGGCAAATATTGGTCATCGCAAGTGAAAACCTGACTCGCTTCGACGAAAACGGAATATCTCTTCTTAAAATATTTCTCGTGGCTCTTAAGTCGTGCCGTATAGAAACTGTAACCTCGTAAATAATAAATCAATTATCTATAGTAATTTACTCGGTAATTGTGGAGCTTTAGCAACATTATCAAAGCATGATAAATTAAAAGTCGTTTTCATGTTGCTCATTTCTTTATTGGTATTAGAAAGCTTTTTCGGCTGCATAGCAACCATCATCAGTAACATACACTGAAAAATATAAATGTTCATAAAATGACAATAATAAAAATAAAA